>JAKOGI010000131.1:872500-890000 GCA_029747015.1 Carnegiea gigantea | reverse complement strand
CACCTTTTAGTAGTATGGTTTCATCTAGAGTAGGTTTTAATAAATATTTTGGATTAAGTTGAGATGAAAGTAGCTTGAAATATACTCTGTAAGTAATAGCAAAATTTCTGAAAAGTTCACGAAATTGAACATTTAAATCATTTTGAATATTGGAAAGATGGATATCTAGGACTAAGGTATCCATGATACAAGGATCATTCAAATCTACTGAATAATTTGGACAATAATTAAAGTATATAGGACCATTGCAAATATTAGTTTGAATCATAGCTAATAACGAATCCTTGTAACGTATTAACTTATTGTCTCTTAGGGCCATGAATATAGGACAATCTAATCCTAATCTTGTCAAAGGTTTGAGTGCAATTTGAATCATGCCAAAATGAATGTATCGATACTTTTCTTGATATCTTTTTATAGCAATTTTTGAAAGTAGTTTAATAGTTTGAAATTCTTCATCTAAACTAAAAGTTTCTTCATGATCTTTTATGGATAAAGCCGTATTGAAATCAAATTTTCCTATTTGATAGATTGTTTCTATCTTTTGTTTAGGAATTTTCCATGTATACACATCAATTTGACTACTAACTTTCCTACTGTTCACCACATTTGAGTTCTTACTACTATCTAAACTAAGACGATCTTTAACCCAAGAGGCCATCTGAGTTACATTGGAACACTTAGCTAAGAGTCATGCACATCCTACCGGGACCACTGGGACCACCCCACCGGGATCACCTCACCTGGGCTGACCAGCGGACTTACTGGGGCTGACCAATAGCTGAAAAGATTTATTACAAAGCCCCCATAGCTGAGCCAATAGATGAAGTTACTTCATCTGTAGGTTCCCCAACCTACTCAACTATGGAACCTCCCTCATTTTCCTCAATCAATGTTATTTCAACACCTTTTGCAATCAACAAAGATTACTTACGTCAAAATTTCAATTCAATAGAAAACAAAGTCAAAAGAGAATGGTTCCTTTCACACTTTGATTTAAAAGCTCAAGCATTCATTAGGCAAGAATGGTATTGATTCATGAAAAGACACCAAATCAATATTCCTTTCTTTAATTGGTGGGCTATGTTTGCCTTAGAAAATAAACTTCCAGACCCATTCCACGTTAAAGAAATAAATACCAATATTAATTTTGTAAAAAAATGGACCCTCTTAAATGGTCAAATACTTACTTCTTTTACCCCTCCATTACAAGAAATCGTATTAAATACCCCTGAAGGTAATATTCCAGCAGTACCATTCAAAATAGGTAGAAATGATCCAGAAAATAGTCAAGTAATGCTAAGTGATATTAAAAAGGTGTATCATCAAAATAATTATACAAATCAAGTATTACATACCGTGTCTCAACAAGTCAATATGGTCTCTACTCAAGTTGAAGCAATTGTTAAAAAACAAGAAGTTGATTCATTAACTGAAAAATTAGAAAACTTAGATATTAATGATACCAAGAAGGACAAACCAAACTTTTTAAATGAGATTGCAAAACCTTTATTCAAAATAAGACTTTCAAATAAATTAGAACTCCCAGATGCTAATGCTCCATTAATTTCAAAAATAGAAGAAAAATTAAATGAGATAGAAACTTCAACATCTCATTCAGTCAAAAGTACAGTTAATATTTTAGAAAAAGATTTATCTCAACTAGATGATGATTTCCAAAATATTAATAAAATATATAAAAAGGAAATTCCCTATTACTCCAAACAAACTCCTCCAGATCTTCACCTTGAAAGTGCAAAAACAATAATTACTAAAAACTTTGATGGTAATTCAATATATGAATGGACATTATGAGTGGAATGTCATGCCCTTTGGCTTAAAGAACGCACCTTCGGAATTTCAAAACATTATGAATGATATTTTCAATCCTTATACTCATTTCACAACAGTATATATAGATGATGTTCTCGTCTATTCCAATAGTATTGATCAGCATTTTAAACATCTTCATACCTTTTTACACGTTATAAAAAAGAATGGATTAGTTGTATCAGCACCAAAGATGAATTCCAAGCCAAAATTAGATTTTTAGGACATGATATCTATCAAGGCACTATACGCCCAATCGCTATGGCAATTGAATTTGCAGATAAATTTCCATACGAAATCAAAGATAAAACTCAACTACAACGTTTTCTGGGTTGTCTTAATTATATGTCTGAATTCTTCCCAAAATTAAGGCAATTTTGTGAACCTCTCTATAAAAGATTACAAAAGGATTCTCCTCCATGATCTGAAGAACATACTAATATTGTCAAGCTACTCAAATAAAAAGTCAAAACCTTACCATGTCTTGGAATATCCCACCCAAATGCCTTCATGATAGTCCAAACCGATGCCTCCGACATAGGCTACGGCGGTATCCTTCAACAGAGGAGACTCCCCTCTGCTTCTGTCGAACAAATAGTCCGCTACCATTCCGGCATTTGGAATGAAACTCAAAAGATTATTCAACAATTAAAAAAGAAATTTTATCAATCGTTTTATGTATCTCCAAATTTCAAGATGATTTATTTAATAAAAAATTTCTTCTTCGCATAGATTGCAAATCTGCAAAAGAAATTCTCCAAAAGGATATTCAAAACATTGTTTCTAAACAAATATTCACTCGCTGGCAAGCTATTTTATCTGCCTTTGATTTTGACATTAAATTTATTCAAGACAGACAATTCTTTACCTGATTTTTTAACACGAGAATTTTTACAAGGATCACATCATCAACCCTTGACACAAAACCAATCTTAGCATACTCAATACCTGCATGGGCCAAAATTATAATTTTATTCTATGACTACTAACAACTTCAATATCTTATTTTCAGCCACCACTATGAATCAAGACAATAAAAAAGAAAGAAAAAAATTCAAACTTCACAGCGATATACCATGACACCTGCTACTCCAACCCAAACCCATCCTCAATATTCAATCCCAGTTACAAACTAGTTCCAAACCTTACCTTCTGCAGATTTTCCTTCATTATCCTATGCTCACGCCTCAATCAAACCTCCTTCATCTCCTACTCAAACGTCTTCTTTCGATCCATCCAAATATTTCACCAAACCAATACACAATCCGGTTGCCTATACTAAATACCGAGAACCCCAATCTCTTCTCGAACTCAATAAATTAGTCAAAGCTACGTTTCTTCCAGAATGCTACCATATTCCCGATTCTCCATTCAAAACACGACAATTTTATGAACTTATCCTGGTTGATTCAAAATCTGTAGAAATAGGACACATCCCGATAAACATATACCAAATTTTATAGCGTATTCTAAATGTCGTATCCTCAAAGTTCTTACAGAAAAAGACTGGTCTACTACATATACTACCAAATCCTTTTCTGTTCCATTCAATCTGCCAGGTTATCACTATATTGATTATCAAAATGCTTGGTATGAAACATTTCTCTACCCACCATTCAATCATTCTTGGTTCATCAGTTTTGATACAAGACCTGAAATTATCTTTCCATTATGGTTTTATGAATGGTGGACTATCTATGGTAGTCTGCAAATCATATGGCCAGAAGAAGTCAAAAACTCATTTCAATTTTATTCCACCTACGCCACAAATCCTTCGGATCTCACAGAAATCCTATTCCACAAGAAATTTGGTATTTCATGGATTTTTTGTTGGTCCTTCAGTATTATGCAATATTATCCACCACCGGCATCATTCCCTCTCGTCATGGACTATAAGATCAAATGGTGGGAAAAATTTGCAGTTAACAAGTTTTGTTCCTTAGATATTGTTCAAGCAAAACTGCTGCATACACCACAATCAATGATTCCAACCACACCCTCAACCCCTCAAAAGAAGCAAGAACGGTCCTCAAAAGACACAGGCAAAGCTACCTCATCCAATGAGACAGGCAAAGCTACCTCATCCAATGAGCTTGATGAACTTCAATTGCTCAAGCGAGAAATCAAATTACTCAAAAAACAAAAACAATTATTATTATCCAAAGCGGCCTCCTCCAATTCACCCTCATCCTCGGATTATTCTGACTATGATCCATGGGGCAGTCCCTGTGCTCAAGACCCTTATGACTACTGAGTAGCTTTCTACTTCTATTCCTAGTCGTTATTCAAAAAAAAAAAAAGAGAGAGAATTACAAACACAAAAAATTATGAAAAGAGCCCGCAAAGGTCACGACCTTTGGCAAAAGTATGGGCCCTTATTTCTTTACGTAGTTTTTATTTTGCAGGATTCCATTCAATTCATAATCATGCATACAAGCATTCAAGCCATCCACTTGGCCAAGTTCAATTCATTGAATGATTCAAAGTCTACACATGATCAAAGGACAATCAATTCACTATCTACCTTGCACGACAAAGAAGAATGATTCAACAAAGATAGCTAGCAATTATTAAGGTCATTCAACGTATCAACTTTCAATTCAATTTTGCCTGATGACTCATCATCGTCAAAAGACATTTCAATACGGCACGCAATGACTCAACCAGTAAGTTCAACACGGCACGCAATAACCCAACCAAGCAAGTAATTATGCAAAACCATGACTCATCACCCCAAACAGTTCAAGACGTCAGAACAATCATTCAAGCCTATTGTTCACGACAGCTCATCAAACACTGTTCGGGACAGCTCATCTACAATAATTCAAGAATAGTCCAAGGTCCATTATTACTCAGCACTGTTCCACTTTTGACGTGGCTCCAGTCCAAGTTCAACACAAAGCAACAATAATTCCAGATTGTCGGCAGCAATTATCACCACAAGACTCAATCTTTATCGTCCACTTGTTTACCTTTAATTCCATGTTGTATTCTATAAATAGACACTCCATAACACTGCATTAGGTAGAACCAACAATTAGAATCAATCACTAAGAAAATCATAATTTGTACTACTCCTCCTCCTTCTCTCAAAAACCCCTGTACTCCATCTCTCAACCTTGTATCAAGTTTATTAGTTCAAATCAAAGTAAGTTTTATTCATCTCCTTTTCTCATTTCAATTATGTTATTTTCAAATTCGTTTTTTTAGCGTTTCAAAATTATTTTCCTGCATCATATCAATTTGCTACTCCGCTCCCCTGCATTAATCCACACTTAGGCCTTACCTATTACCCGACCTAGGTCGATCCTGCTCCTCTTGGTATCAGAGCCAAGTAGGTGCCCTTAGGTAGTGTCGCACCGTCGTTAGCGTTGGTCAGCTGTTGGTCAGCCCCAGTAAGTCTGTTGGTCAGCCCAGGTGAGGTGGTTCCGGTGGGGCGGTCCCAGTGGTCCCGGTAGAATGTGCATGACTCTTAGCTAAGTGTTCCAACGTAACTCAGATGGCCTCTTGGGTTAGAGATCGTCTTAGTTTAGGTAGTAGTAAGAACTCAAATGTGATGAACAGTAGGGAAGTTAGTAGTCAAATTGATGTGTATACTTGGAAAATTCCTAAACAAAAGATAGAAACAGTCTATCAAATAGGAAAATTTGATTTTAATACTGCTTTATCAACAAGTGATCATGAAGTTACTTCATCTGTAGGTTCCCCAACCTACTCAACTATGCAACCTCCATCATTTTCCTCAATAAATGTTATTCCAACACCTTTTGTAATCAACAAAGATTACTTACGTCAAAATTTCAATTCAATAGAAAACTAAGTCAAAAGAGAATGGTTCCTTTCACACTTTGACTTAAAAGTTCAAGCATTCATTAGGCAAGAATGGTATTCATTCATGGAAAGACATCAAGTCAACATTCCTTTCTTTAATTGGTAGGCTATGTTTGCCTTAGATAATAATCTTCCAGACCCGTTCCACGTTAGTGAAATAAACACTAATATTAATTTTGCTAAGAAATGGTCCCTCTTAAATGGTCAAATACTTACTTATTTTACTCCTCTTTTATAAGAAATCGTATTAAATACCCCTGAAGGTAATAGTCCAGCAGTCTCATTCAACATAGGTAGTAACGATCCAAAAAATAGTCAAATAAATTATACAAATCAAGTATTACATACAGTGTCCCAACAAGTCAATATGGTCTCTGCTCAAGTTGGAGCAATTGTTAAAAAACAAGAAGTTGATTCATTAACTGAAAAATTAGAAAACTTAGATATTAATGATACTAAGAAGGACAAACCAAACTTTTTAGATGAGATTGCAAAACCTTTGTTCAAAATAAGACGTTCAAATAAATTAAAACTCCCATATGGTAAGACTCCTTTAATTTCAAAAACAGAAGAAAAAGTAAAGGAAGCAGAAACTTCAACATCTAATTCCGTCAAAAATACAGCTAATATTTTAGAAAAGGATTTATCTCAACTAAATGATGGCTTCCAAACTAATCAAAAGTCACGTTCTAAAAGGATTACTCCAAAAAGAAAAACTGATAATACTAATACTTGCTATAAGCATAGTAAGTTAGATCACTATGCAAAAATTTGTAACGTTAAAAAGAAATTAAAAGAGCTATATGCGGAACCTCCAGATATTCAAAGAAAATTAATTACTTTATTTAAACTCAAAGATACGCCTGATCAATCAAAAAAGTCGTCATCTTTCTCTAATTATGAAGACAATACTATCAATAAACTGGAAAGTGCGTCCAGTGAATATTCATCAGGCAACGAGTTCTCAAGATTATGCTATAAGTATATTAATGTCATAACTACTAATAATAGTGAAAAGGAATTTTTATTGGATTTAATTGAACAAATTCAAGATACCGTATTACGGAAAGAGTATTTACAAAAACTCAAAGGTATACTCATAAAAGAAGATTCTTTAGAACCTCCTTATAAGGTAAGTATCAATAAAATATTTGAAATACGTAGGATTCCAAATATTTTAAAACCAGTTAATATTCAAGACTTAAAGAATGAAGTTAATATATTAAAGGAACAAATTAAGAAATTATATAAAAATTTATTACAAATAAAAGATCTTGAATTAGAAACAAGGTTACCATTCATTGAGAATAGTCCTTCTTCAGATCAACAATTTATTTCAACTATTAATCAAATAAATTTTCAAAAATGGTATATTCATATTACTCTAAGAATTAAAGATAGTTTTGAATTCAATACTATTGCACTACTAGATAGTGGCGCAGATCAAAATTGTATTCAGGAAGGATTAATTCCCTCTATATATTATGAAAAAACAAAAGAACGACTCCATAATGCTAATGGTACGGCATTACAAATTAAGTATAAATTATCTAATGCTTATATATGCAATCAGGGATTTTGTTTTAAAAACTCATTCATCTTAGTACAAAATATAGGTCAAGAAGTCATTCTTGGAACTCCTTTCATGACTCAAATCTATCCATTCAAAGTAGATCAAATTGGTGTGCATACAGAAGTTATGGGAACAATAATATTATTCAAATTTGTCGCCCCTATTTATCAAAAAGAGTTATCTTTATTACAAAATTCCTTCATATTAAAACAAATTAATTTTCTTCACGAAAAGAAAAAACATATTCAATGTTTACAAAATGAAATTATTTATAAAAAAATTGAAGAAAGGTTACAACAACCCTCTATTCAAAAGCAAATACACAAACTATACGAATTGTTTAAAACTGAAGTATGCTCTGATCTTCCCAATGCCTTTTGGCAAAGAAAAAAGCATATCATATCACTTCCTTATGAAAAAGATTTCTCTAAAAAAAATATTCCAACTAAAGCTAGACCCATTCAAATGAATAAAGAACTCCTTGAATTCTGTAAAAAGGAAATAGAAACCTTATTAAAAAAGGGATTAATTAGACCATTTAAGTCCCCTTGGAGCTGTGCAGCATTTTATGTTAACAATCAAGTAGAAAAGGAGCGAGGTGTTCCTCGTTTAGTTATTAATTATAAACCTTTAAACAAAGTATTACAATGGATCCGATATTCCATTCCTAATAAACGTGACTTACTCAATCGCTTATATGAGGCAACAATATTCTCAAAATTCGATATGAAAAGTAGTTTTTGGCAGATTCAAATTAAAGAGGAAGATAGGTATAAGATAGCATTTACCGTCCCATTCGGACATTATGAGTGGAATCTCATGCCGTTTGGCTTAAAGAACGCACCTATACTCATTTCACAATAGTATATATAGATGATGTTCTCGTCTGACCAACGCTAGCAACAGCGCGACACTACCTAAGGGCACCAACCTGGCTCTGATACCAGGAGGAGCAGGATCGACCTAGACCGGGTAATAGGTAAGGCCTAAGTGTGGATTAATACAGGGGAGCAGAGTAGTATATGATGCAGGAAAATAATTTTGAAACGCTAAAAAAACGAATTTGCAAATAATAGAATTAAAATGAGAAAAGAAGATGAATAAAACTTACTTTGATTTGAATTAATAAACTTGATATAAGGTTGGGAGATGGAGTACAGGGTTTTTTGAGAGAAGGAGGAGGAGTAGTATAAGTTATGATTTTTTTTTTCTAGTGATTGATTGATTCTAATTGTTGGTTCTACCTAATGCAGTGTTATGGAGTGTCTATTTATAGAATACAACATGGAATTAAAGGGAAACAAGTGGACGATAAAGAATTGAGTCTTGTGGTGATAATTGCTGCCGACAATTTGAAATTATTGTTGCTTTGTGTTGAACTTGGACTGGAGCCACGTCAAAAGTGGAACAGTGCTGAGTAATAATGGACCTTGGACTATTCTTGAATTATTGTAGATGAGCTGTCCCGAACAGTGTTTGATGAACTGTCGTGAACAGTAGGCTTGAATGATTGTTCTGACGTCTTGAACTGTTTGGGGTGATGAGTCATGGTTTTGCATAATTACTTGCTTGGTTGAGTTATTGCGTGCCGTGTTGAACTTACTGGTTGAGTCATTGCATGCCGTGTTGAAATGTCTTTTGACGATGATGAGTCATCAGGCAAAATTGAATTGAAAGTTGACACGTTGAATGACCTTAATAATTGCTAGCTATCTTTGTTGAATCATTCTTCTTTGTCGTGCAAGGTAGATAGTGAATTGATTGTCCTTTGATCATGTGTAGACTTTGAATCATTCAATGAATTGAACTTGGCCAAGTGGATGGCTTGAATGCTTGTATGCATGATTATGAATTGAATGGAATCCTGCAAAACAAAAACTACGTAAAGAAATAAGGGCCCTTACTTTTGCCAAAGGTCGTGACCTTTGCGGGCTCTTTTCATAATTTTTTGTGTTTGTAATTCTCTCTCTTTTTTTTTTTTTTTTGAATAACGACTAGGAATAGAAGTAGAAAGCTACTCAGTAGTCATAAGGGTCTTGAGCACAGGGACCGCCCCATGGATCATAGTCAGAATAATCCGAGGATGCGGGTGAATTGGAGGAGGCCGCTTTGGATAATAATAATTGTTTTTGTCTTTTGAGTAATTTGATTTCTCACTTGAGTAATTGGAGTTCATCAAGCTCATTGGATGAGGTAGCTTTGCCTGTCTCATTGGATGAGGTAGCTTTGCCTGTGTCTTTTGAGGACCGTTCTTGCTTCTTTTGAGGAGTTGAGGGTGTGGTTGGAATCATTGATTGTAATGTATGCAGCAGTTTTGCTTGAACAACATCTAAGGAACAAAACTTGTTAACTGCAAATTTTTCCCACCATTTGATCTTATAGTCCCTGACGAGAGGGAATGATGCCGGTGGTGGATAATATTACATAATACTGAAGGACCAACAAAAAATTCATGGAATACCAAATTTCTTGTGGAATAGGATTTCTGTGAGGTCCGGAGGATTTGTCGCATAGGTGGAATAAAATTGAAATGAGTTTTTGACTTCTTCTGGCCATATGATTTGCAGACTACCATAGATAGTCCACCATTCACAAAACCATAATGGAAAGGTAATTTCAGGTCTTGTATCAAAACTGATGAACCAAGAATGATTGAATGGTGGGTAGAGAAATGTTTCATATCAAGCATTTTGATAATCAATATAGTGATAACCTGACAGATTGAATGGAACAGAAAAGAATTTGGTAGTATATGTAGTAGGCCAGTCTTTTCCTGTAAGAACTTTGAGGATACGATATTTGGAATAGGTTATAAAATTTGGTATATGTTTATCGGGAATGTGTTCTATTTCTACAGATTTTGAATCAACCAGGATAAGTTCATAAAATTGTCGTGTTTTGAATGGAGAATCGGGAATATGGTAGCATTCTGGAAGAAACGTAGTTTTGACTAATTTATTGAGTTCGAGAAGAGATTGGGGTTCTCGGTATTTAGTATAGGCAACCAGATTGTGTATTGGTTGGGTAAAATATTTGGATGGATCGAAAGAAGACGTTTGAGTAGGAGATGAAGGAGGTTTGATTGAGGCGTGAGCAGAGGATAATGGAGGAAAATCTGTAGAAGGTAAGGTTTGGAACTGGTTTGTAACTGGGATTGAATATTGAGGATGGGTTTGGGTTGGAGTAGCAGGTGTCATGGCATATTGCTGTGAAGTTTGAATTTTTTTTTTTTCTTTTTTATTGTCTTGATTCATAGTGGTGGCTGAAAATAAGATATTGAAGTTGTTAGTAATAATAGAATAAAATTATAATTTTGGCTCATGCAGGTATCGAGTATGCTAAGATTGGTTTTGTGTCAAGGGCTGATGATTTGATCCTTGTAAAAATTCTCGTGTTAAAAAATCAGGTAAAGAATTGTCTTTGCCTTGAATAAATTCAATGTCAAAATCAAAGGCAGATAAAATAGCTTGCCAGCGGGCGAATATTTGTTTAGAAACAATGTTTTGAACATCCTTTTGGAGAATTTCTTTTGCAGATTTGTAATCTATGCGAAGAAGAAATTTTTTATTAAATAAATCATCTTGAAATTTGGAGATACATAAAACGATTGATAAAATTTCTTTTTTAATTGTTGAATAATTCTTTTGAGTTTCATTCCAAATGCCGGAATGGTAGCGGACTATTTGTTCGACAGAAACAGAGGGGAGTCTCCTCTGTTGAAGGATACCGCCGTAGCCTATGTCGGAGCCATCGGTTTGGACTATCATGAAGGCATTTGGGTGCGATATTCCAAGACATGGTAAGGTTTTGACCTTTTGTTCGAGTAGCTTGACAATATTAGTATGTTCTTCAGACCATAGAGGAGAATCCTTTTGTAATTTTTTATAGAGAGGTTCACAAAATTGCCTTAATTTTGGGAAGAATTCAGACACATAATTAAGACAACCCAGAAAACGTTGTAGTTGAGTTTTATCTTTGATTTCGTATGAAAATTTATCTGTAAATTCAATTGCCCTAGCGATTGGGCGTATAGTGCCTTGATAGATATCATGTCCTAAAAATCTAATTTTGGCTTGGAATAGTTTCATCTTTGGTGCTGATACAACTAATCCATTCTTTTTTATAACGTGTTAAAAGGTATGAAGATATTTAAAATGCTGATCAATACTATTGGAATAGACGAGAACATCATCTATATATACTATTGTAAAATGAGTATAAGGATTGAAAATATCATTCATAATATTTTGAAATTCCGAAGGTACGTTCTTTAAGCCAAAGGGCATGACATTCCACTCATAATGTCCATTCATATATTGAATCACCAGCAAAGTTTTCAGTAATTATTGTTTTTGCACTTTCAAGGTGAAGATCTGGAGGAGTTTGTTTGGAGTAATAGGGAATTTCCTTTTTATATATTTTATTAATATTTTGGAAATCATAATCTAGTTGAGATAAATCTTTTTCTAAAATATTAACTGTACTTTTGACTGAATGAGATGTTGAAGTTTCTGTCTCCTTTAATTTTTCTTCTATTTTTGAAATTAATGGAGTATTAGCATCTGGGAGTTCTAATTTATTTGAACGTCTTATTTTGAATAAAAGTTTTGCATTCTCATCTAAAAAGTTTGGTTTGTTCTTCTTGGTATCATTAATATCTAAGTTTTCTAATTTTTCAGTTAATGAATCAACTTCTTGTTTTTTAACAATTACTTCAACTTGAGTAGAGACCATATTGACTTGTTGAAACACTGTATGTAATATTTGATTTGTATAATTATTTTGATGATATACCTTTTTAATATCACTTAGCATTACTTGACTATTTTCTGGATCATTTCTACCTATTTTGAATGGGACTACTGGAATATTACCTTCAAGGGTATTTAATACGATTTCTTGTAATGGAGGGGTAAAAGAAGTAAGTATTTGACCATTTAAGAGGGTCCATTTTTTGACAAAATTAATATTGGTATTTATTTCTTTAACGTGGAATGGGTTTGGAAGTTTATTTTCTAAGACAAACATAGCCCACCAATTAAAGAAAGGGATATTGACTTGGTATCTTTTCATGAATAAATACCATTCTTACCTAATAAATGCTTGAGCTTTTAAATCAAAGTGTGAAAGGAACCATTCTCTTTTGACTTTGTTTTCTATTGAATTGAAATTTTGACGTAAGTAATCTTTGTTGATTGCAAAAGGTATTGAAATAACATTGATTGAGGTAAATAAGGGAGGTTGCATAGTAGAGTAGGTTGGGGAACCTACAGATGAAGTAACTTCATCTATTGGCTCAGCTATGGGGGCTTTGTAATAAATCTTTTCAGCTATTGGTCAGCCCCAGTAAGTCCGTTGGTCAGCCCAGGTGAGGTGGTCCCGGTGGGATGGTCCCAGTGGTCCCGGTAGGATGTGCATGACTCTTAGCTAAGTGTTCCAATGTAACTCAGATGGCCTCTTGGGTTAAAGATCGTCTTAGTTTAGATAGTAGTAAGAACTCAAATGTGGTGAACAGTAGGGAAGTTAGTAGTCAAATTGATGTGTATACATGGAAAATTCCTAAACAAAAGATAGAAACAATCTATCAAATAGGAAAATTTGATTTCAATACGGCTTTATTAATAAAAGATCATTAAGAAACTTTTAGTTTAGATGAAGAATTTCAAATTATTAAATTACTTTCAAAAATTGCTATAAAAAGAAATCAAGAAAAGTATCGATACATTCATTTTGGCATGATTCAAATTGCACTCAAACCTTTAACAAGATTAGGATTAGATTGTCCTATATTCATGGCCCTAAGAGACAATAAGTTAATACGTTACAAGGATTCGTTATTAGCCATGATTCAAACTAATATTTGCAATGGTCCTATATACTTTAATTATTGCCCAAATTATTCAGTAGATTTGAAAGATCCTTGTATCATGGATACCTTAGTCTCCTAATATTCAAAATGATTTAAAGGTTCAATTTCGTGAACTTTTCAGAAATTTTGCTATTACTTACAGAGTTTATTTCAAGCTACTTTCATCTCAACTTAATCCAAAATGTTTATTAAACCCTACTCTAGATGAAACCATACTACTAAAAGCTGAATCAGATAATATTACTACCTTTACTCCTAAATTATTAAAGTGGAATGAAATTACTATTCCTCAAGAATTTATAATTCAAAATACAAGGCCACCAAGAAATATTGCTCAAAAGAATATTCAACAAATCATAGAAGAGACTGATGGTAGAGTACTAATAAGATTTAATTCAACTAAAGAACGAAATTTATCTTCAAAATCTTTAGACAATTTAGAACTCCCTCGAACTTCATATTCAATGCCTTCTGGGCCAACTAGTTATGATTATTCAAAAGATAATCACATAGAAGATACTCAAAAGATTTATTACAAAGCTCCCATAGCTGAGCCAATAGATGAAGTTACTTCATCTGTAGGTTCCCCAACCTACTCAACTGTGCAACCTCTATCATTTTCCTCAATCAATACTATTTCAACACCTTTTGCAATCAACAAAGATTACTTACGTCAAGATTTCAATTCAATAGCAAACAAAGTCAAAAGAGAATGGTTCCTTTCACACTTTGATGTAAAAGCTCAAGCATTCATTAGGCAAGAATGGTATTCATTCATGGAAAGACACCAAGTCAATATTCCTTTCTTTAATTGGTGAGCTATGTTTGCCTTAGAAAATAAACTTCCAGACCCATTCAAAGTTAAAGAAATAAATACCAATATTAATTTTGCAAAAAAATGGACCCTCTTAAATGGTCAAATACTTACTTCTTTTACCCCTCAATTATAAGAAATCATATTAAATACCCCTGAAGGCAATATTCCAGCAGTCCTATTCAAAATAGGTAGAAATGATCCAGAAAATGGTCAAGCAATGCTAAGTGATATTAAAAAGGTATATTATCAAAATAATTATACAAATCAAGTATTACATACAGTGTCTCAACAAGTCAATATGGTCTCTACTCAAGTTAAAGCAATTGTTAAAAAACAAGAAGTTGATTCATTAACTGAAAAATTAGAAAACTTAGATATTAATGATACGTTGGAACACTTAGCTAAGAGTCATGCACATCCTACCAGGACCACTGGGACCACCCCACCGGGACCACCTCACCTGAGCTGACCAATGGACTTACTGGGGCTGACCAACAGCTGACTAACGCTAGCAACGGCGCGACACTACCTAAGGGCACCAACTTGGCTCTGATACCAGGAGGAACAGGATCGACCTAGGCCGAGTAATAGGTAAGGCCTAAGTGTGGATTAATGTAGGGGAGCGGAGTAGCAAATTGATTGACCTAGGCTGGGTAATAGGTAAGGCCTAAGTGTGCATTAATGCAGAGGAGCGGAGTAGCAAATTGATATGATGCAGGAAAATAATTTTGAAACGCTAAAAAAACGAATTTGAAAATAACAGAATTAAAATGAGAAAAGGAGATGAATAAAACTTACTTTGATTTGAATTAATAAACTTGATACAAGGTTGGGAGATGGAGTACAGGGTTTTTTGAGAGAAGGAGGAGGAGTAGTACAAGTTATGATTTTCCTAGTGATTGATTCTAATTGTTGGTTCTGCCTAATGCAGCGTTATGGAGTGTCTATTTATAGAATACAATGTGGAATTAAAGGTAAACAAGTAGACGATAAAGATTGAATCTAGTGTTGATAATTGCTGTCGACAATCTTGAATTATTGTTGTTTTGTGTTGAACTTGGACTGGAGCCACGTCAAAAGTGGAACAGTGTTGAGCAATAATGGACCTTGGACTATTCTTGAATTATTGCAGATGAGCTGCCCTGAACAGTGTTTGATGAGCTGTCGTGAACAGTAGGCTTGAATGATTGTTCCGACGTCTTGAACTGTTTGGGGTGATGAGTCATAGTTTTGCATAATTACTTGCTTGGTTGAGTTATTGCGTGCCGTGTTGAACTTACTGGTTGAGTCATTGCGTGCCGTATGGAAATGTCTTTTGACGATGATGAGTCATCAGGCAAAATTGAATTGAAAGTTGACACGTTGAATGACCTTAATAATTGCTAGCTATCTTTGTTAAATCGTTCTTCTTTGTCGTGCAAGGTAGATAGTGAATTGATTGTTCTTTGATCACGTATAGACTTTGAATCATTCAATGAATTGAACTTGGTCAAGTGGATGGCTTGAGTGATAATGGAACTTTGGTCACGTGGAAGGACTTGAACGTTTGTATGCATGATTATGGAATCGAATGGAATCCTGCAAAACAAAAACTACGTAAAGAAATAATGGCCCTTACTTTTGCCAAAGGCCGTAACCTTTGCGGGCTCTTTTCTTGATTTTGTTTTGGTAATTGTCTTTTTTCTTTTTCTCCTTTTTTTTTGAATAATGACGAGGAGTACAAAATCTACTCAATAATCATAAGGATTTTCTGCACAAGGATGAATTGATCAGGGAGTAATCAGTAGCGAAAATGGAAATAATCATCTTGTAGATATTTGCACCGTAGACCATATCGAGCGTGAAGAAGACAGGAAGCATCAATTTGGAATGGATAGTGTAATGGTATGAGGACTTGAGTATGACTTTGATCAACTGGACAAATATGAACATCAGGGAACATTTTTGAAACAAATTTAAAAATATGAGGTTCAAAAGCTGTCCAATATTCAAGGTGTTTGCGGAACCATTTGAAATAATTAATATAGCCAGTAGGCATAACGATGAGAACTGGATGATTGTTGACATCTTGAACAAGCGTTTGATAAGCTTTAATGAGTTTGAGATAACTGTAAAATAATATTTCAGAGGAATTATACCAGTCTTGATAATCGATGAAGATAGCACTTTCATTGTATCGTGGTCCATAGAACGATGTATAGTAGAGTTCATGATCACAAAGATAAAATAGGAGTGGTTCATGTGGAAAATTTGGTAATTGAATGGAATTGGAGTCATTGATTAGGTTTTTACCTTTGTCGTTATTGTCCATGGTGAGATATGTATGAAAATGTTTTGATAGTTCAGAAGAAAATATTTGAGTAGACGATGAAGGGTGTTGAATTGAGGTTTGAGGGATTTTGTTGGATTGTGAACTTTGAAATTGAGTTGGATCAGGGACTGCATAGCGAAGATGGGTTTGAGTATTCATGGTAAAGAACTGAGATGTTTGAAGTGTTGATGGCTGAAAATAAATGATGGTTGTTAGAATAGAGAAAATGCTTCGTCAAGGTATTGAAAACTTGTTTTGCTCAAAAATCTTTTGAAAAAATGGTTTTGGAAATATTTTACTCCACATTGAATGGGTGTAGGCTAGATAATTTGATATTGGCCTATACAGGTATTGAGTATTCTAAGATTGGTTTGCCAATAGTCTATGGTTTTTTCTAAATCATGATGCTGGCAAGTTAATTGATGATAGTCATGTAATCATTTTGTATAAAAGTCTTTAAAATCTATTGAGGCTATATGATTGCGTAAGCTAATAGTTAATTCTTCTAGTTGTTTATTTATTTCTTGCAATTCCTTTTGATCATTATTGAGTCGTTGAATGAGGTCACATTGTTCTAATTTATACCAGTATTTTGGATTGTTACATTCAATTACATTAACTTGCTTTGTTATTGAAGCATTTTGTAATAAAGGTAAATCGTTTTGATAAATAGAATTGACAAATTTGAATGATATTGTAGTTTCTATAATCTTCGTATGCACACCTATCTGATCTACTTTAAATGGATAAATTTGAGTAAGGAAAGGAGTTCTAAGAATAACTTCTTGACTCATATCTCGTACTAAAATGAATGAATTTTTGAAACAATATCCTTGATTGCATATATAAGCTTAGATAATTTATACTTAACTTGTAATGCCATACCATTAGTAGTATGGAGTCGTTCTGTTGTCTGTTCATAATATATTGAGGGAATTAATTCCTCTTGAATACAATTTTGATTTGCACCACTATCTAATAGTGCAATAGTATTGCATTCAAAAATATCTTTAATTTTAAGAGTAATAGGAATATACCATTTTTAGAAATTTATTTGATTAATAGTTGAAACAAATTGTGGATCCGTAGGAGTGTCTTCTGATTGAATCTTCGGTGAAGAAGGACTATTTTCTATTAATGTTAACCTTGCTTCTAATTCAAGGTCTTTTGTTTGTGATGAACATAAATCTTTGTGTAAATTTTTAATGTGTTCTTTTAATATATTAACTTCGTTTTTTAAGTCTTGAATATTAACTGCCTTTAGAATAT
>JAKOGI010000131.1:817500-867500 GCA_029747015.1 Carnegiea gigantea | reverse complement strand
ATGATATTCAAGTTAATTATATGGATTATTAGTGTTTAAGTGAGCTAATTGGTGATTAAAATGAGAAATATATGTATATATATATGAGGTTAATAAAAGTAAAAGTTATGTTGTGACCACAACTAAATAATTAAGGGTTGTGATTTAAATGAGGATACAAGGTTGATTTTGGGGTTATTTGGTGGTTTAAGCAAAGTATAAGGAATATTTGAATGAAAGTAATGAGAATTGAGTGATTGAAGTTTGATTGTGTATGCTATCATAAATTGGTGAGTGAGGTTTAGGTTGTGGTTTAGATGAGAAGTTAAGCTTATTTATGTTGCTTTAATAGTATTAGATTAATATTAATTAATATTTGAATGAGGTTAGTGGGCTATGCATGTGTTAGAAAGGTATGTGTAGTCATGGATATGGTGATTAATGTTCTTGGATGATGTTTATCCTGATTATGTTTATTTTCAATTATGTAGTTTCATTAATGTTTAAATAAGAAGTTCATGCTAACTAGATAGGAGTGTATGTATATGAAGTGTGTGAGGAGTGAGGACATATGTTATGAATTAGTTATCAAGTGTAGATAGAAGGAGAGAAAGGAATAAGTAGTTTGTGAGTTGAAATAACTAACATAATATATCTTTATGGGTTATTTCGCTAATAATAATTGCATGATTGGGACTCAACTTAAACCTGAAACCAAGTTCATAAAGTCGCCTTAAACCGTATCATAAACCAAAGTTTAATGACCAACAGTGAATTGTTACAGAGGAAAACGATAGCAATAATAATATCGCTAATAGTAATTGTGGTAAGGATAAGGTGGCCATAATAATAATAGTAGTAGTAGTAGTAGTAGTAGTAGCAGTAGTAATAATAAGAATAATAATAATGATAATAACAACAATAATAATGGTCGTTGACGTCGTTAATAACAAATTCAAGATAAATCACACCATTACGTCATGATAATACGGGTTAAATGATCGTTAGTCGTGGGAAGGAGAGGAACAAAAACAAAATAAAATGGAATCCAATTGAATTAATAATAATGGCCACACTAATAATAGAAAAAGAAGTCACTAGGATTTAAATCATGTTTTAAACTAAGAAATTTAATAAAACTTCCAAACCTCTCACTGATCAAGAAAATAACATCTTTGGGGTAGAAGTAAGGCCACTGCTGTCACTTCAAGCTGCCAGCAAGCAATTTTCTATAAAACGGAGATAGATTTTCAAAGACCAAGTACGTACATTGCCTGTGCTCTTCGAAAACTCACATGTTTCTCAAAACTACGCAAAATTAATATGATAATTATATAATGAATCATTTTATGTAATGCTTTGCACATAATGAAGTGACCCCATCAACTATCATCAGGGCTTATGCCCCTGAATTTATCCACGTGGCTGCAACTCAGGCTTTCCGATCGGCCTGGGAGATGTGCACCTATTTCAAGATCGCTGCAGACGTCAACAGGGATCCACTTCTAGATAATAACCTACAAATTAGTTTTACTCATACATTTTCTCTCTCCTGTTTGCAAAACAAAATGTTTTGAAATGCGGGTGATCAATTAATCAAACTCAAAGCGTATTTTACTGCATAGGAATGTACGTGTTGAGCTTCGGCTCATATTTCGAATGTTTTTGTATTTTCTGTTTTAGGCAAGGAATCATTGAACAGTCCTCCTACGGACAAACCAGGAGGTAGCAAGAAATGAAAGGGTGTCACAACTCCTTTTGCTGCGGTTTCGCTAGCCAAAAGCTCACAGTGATTCATAGGCTAGCACCCTAAGAACCTAATGGTTGTGTATTTTTTTGGACATCGCAGTTACTAGTATTTTGTAATCGTACTTTGAATTCAGGTGCATCATAACTTATATAAACGGTTGATTGCATGTTATGTTAATTATGGGGTGAGTCGGGTAATTAAGTGAGCAACGCGATGATACAGGTGGCTTCAGCTAGCCTTGTTCCGTTACGAAATGGCGGTAATACCTCCAATCGAAAGACTTCTGCTGCTAATCAATAAAAATAACTTATGAGTAATTAGGTTAGACTAATCAGGCATTAGGAATTGGGGGTATTATAGTTGTGGTATCAGAGCCAGGTTTGTAAATCACTGTGAGCATAGGACGCTCGAAAACTAGGATGTATGTGTTTGTGATAATAATAGAAGTAAATTGAGTTTCTTTAGGGGAAATTTATGTGTAAATGTGGCTTATACCCTCTTCCTATTATTTTTATGTTTAGATGGCTCATTCAGGAGTGCCTGCGGACCCGTTTAATATTCATATGGCACCACAAACTTCAGTAGCGGCTCACATCTCTACCCTGCATGCGGCCATGGTGGTGCATATGCAGGAGGACCCTTTGTCTGAATTTCATGACATGATGGCCCGTGCGCGCAGACTGCTATGGTCTTTACCTCTCACTGCCTCTTGGCACGAGTTTAGACTACGATACCATGACTTCATGGTTACAGGAGACCCAGGGCCCGATGCGGAGCGGTTTCAGATCTTAGAGGCTTGGTATGTGGTCACTAGAGAACTATCACTACGAGAGGATTTTGAGTTGAGAGGCATCTCTTATGATATCCTTCCATGCATTTTTCCTGCCCTTGATATGCACCCACCTATCGTTCCACCCCCACCCCCACCATCCCAGAGGCCACCGCCCCCGTAGCCTCCCGTCCAGCTGCCACCTGCTTCTCCGCCGGCTGGCTCGGGAGATGAGGTTCATATAGTCGAGGAGGTGCCGAGTTCCCTAGAGCTCATACAGGTGAGTTCTGATGAGAGTGGGATGGAGCATGAGGGTGAGATGGAGCTTGACGAGCCAGAGGAGGAGCCAGAGGAGGAGGTGGGAGAGAATGAGTCCTTAGAGGAGGGGCTAGTGGGTCATGAGAGTAATCCTAAGGAAAAGGATTCAGAGATGCAGGATTTTGACAGTGACTCAGAAGAGGAGGATGATAATTCCTCCGACCCTGATTACGATCCCTCTCGGGATCGTTAGGCATGACCCTACTCCTGTTTATGGGGTAGGCCTGTTTTGGTTATTTTGTTTCGGGCAGCCGGTATAGTGTGATATTCTTTTATTCATGGCATGTATATATGATGTATATAGGTAGGCTAACTTAACCAGCTATGACGAGGTATCCGCCTTTTCTTTTTAGGTTTGGGGCGGATTTGACTTTTGGCAAGACAACTTTAGTTAGTGGGTAGGGTGAAGAATTAGGTTAGGAGCCTTAGTTAGAAAGCAAGGAACGTTATCATGAAGTACTGTAATCTTCTTTTGATTTTGTATGAAATTTCCATATGTATATATATATGTATGTGTATATGCAATAAATGTAATGTTTGAGTTAAATTGGATTTTGATTTTGAATGATTATTGCTTTATGATAATTTTATGCAAATTGACACAATAAACTTTGCTTATGTGATTTAGTATTACAATATGTCAGAGCCTGTGAAGAACAATCAGAATAGCAAGGAAGATGAACCCAGGGTTCAAGTAATTGGGTAAATGAGAGCCTGCAGTAGGACCCTAGTGGAGACCCAACAGTGGCCTTGGAAGTGTCTAGTAGTGTGGAGAACCTGAATTATTGGAAGAATTTAGCAATTGAGTTGATGAAAAGGATTCCTCCTGCATCCCCAATAGCCCCTGTACCTCCAGAAAACTCTTCAAAGCCTGACAAACTAGCTGATAGGGTAGCTCGATGCAACCCTAAGGTTTATGATGGAAACCTTGACCCTGTAGAGCTGGAGGACTGGATTAGGAGAATGGAAAAGATATTTACAGTAGTTGAGGTGCCTGAAGAGAAGAAGGTAAATATAGGGACTTTCTATTTAGTTGGTGACATCGATATTTGGTAGAGTACTGTGAAAGATAAGTTACCAGAATCCGAGCTTACTTGGGCTAAGTTTCTTCAAGAACTTAGGGCCAAGTTCTACCCAATCACAATTCAATGACAGAAGGAGAAAGAATTCATGGAGTTAAAGATGAGTGCGAATATGATAGTCATGCAATACGCCCGTAAGTTTACGGAGTTATCAAGGTTCGCTCCAGATTTTGTAGCAACTGAAAGGCGAAAAATGAGAAGGTTTGAGGAAGGTTTAACCTTTTATATTAGGAATCAATTGACAGGTCAGCCAATTCAAACTTATCAAGAGCTGTATGAAAGAACTGCTGAGGTGAAAAGAGTGAAGGGTGAGTTAAGGACTTTGAATTAAAGAAACCAAAAGAGGAAGTGGAATGATCACGGTGCGTCAAGCGAGAGTGTTGCACAAAAGAAACCTGCTACTAGCCCTAACAAGAGTCATCCAGTGGCATCAAAGGAGCCTTGTGCCAAGTGTGGGCGAACAAACCATACTACAGTTGAGTGCTGTGTAAGTGCTAACAAGTGCAAGTGGTGCGGAAGCCCCGATCATTCAATTGCTACCTGCCCCCGCAGACAGAAAGCAGTGGAAAAGGGAGTTCCAAGGCTTGTACCATCCCCGCATCAAGGGAACCTGCCCTCGAAGCCCCTTCCAGCAGGACGAGCCTACATAATGAGCAAAAAGGAAGCTACAGTTCCTGGTACGGTTGTCACTGGAACTCTCTTTTTAAATTCAAAACCATTTGTGTTTTATTTGACTTGGGGGCAACTCATTCGTTTATATCCATTTAAGCTGCATTACAATTAAATTTGAAACAGAATAAGGAGTGGCCGAACTATAGAATTAGTTTACCAAATGGGCAAGCGATAGAATGTCTTGTCCTTTATAAGCATGTTCCTATTGTAATAGGTGAGCATGAGTTCCCTAGGGACTTAATTCAGTTTGATATGTCAGAATTTGATATAATCTTTGGAATGAATTGGTTGACTATTTATGGGGCGAACATAGACTGTAAGGCCCTTAAGGTCACTTTAAGGGACGCAGAAGGTCAGGAAGTATGTTTTTATGGGGAGAGATTTAAGAAGGAGTGTTCTATAATTTCAATCATGAAGGCAAGCAAGATGCTAAGACAGGGGTGCATAAGATATTTGTGTTATGCCACTGAGGTTAAAGAAGAGGAGATTAAAATAGAAAATATCCCTGTAGTTTGTAAATTTTCTGATGTTTTCCCTACGGAGTTACCGGGCTTACCTCCTCAAAGGGAAATTGATTTTGAGATTGAGATAATTCCTGGTGCACAGCCCATTTCAAAAGTCCCATATAGGATGGCACAAACTGAACTCAAGGAGTTGAAAGCCCAGTTGGACGGGTTATTGCAAAAAGAATTTATCAGACCAAGTATTTCACCAAGGGGAGCTCTAGTGTTGCTTGTGAAGAAAAAGATGAAATCTTAAGGTTGTGCATAGATTATCGAGAGTTAAATAAAATAACCATTAAAAATAAGTATCCTTTGCCTCAGATAGATGATCTATTTGATCAGTTACAAGGACGTGGGGTATTTTCAAAGATTGATTTGAGGTCTGGCTATCACCAGCTCAGAATTAAGCCGAAAGATATTCTAAAACGGCCTTCAGGACTAGATATGGCCACTACGAGTTTACTGTGATGTCTTTTGGGCTAATAAATGCTCCTGCTGCATTCATGGATCTCATGAATAGGGTTTTCAGACCTTATCTGGATAAATTTGTGGTGGTTTTCAAAGATGACATTCTGATATACTCCAAGGACAAGGAGGGGCATGCGAATCATTTGAGGACTGTGTTACAAACCTTAAAGGAGCATTAATTGTATTCCAAACTGAAAAAGTGTGAATTGTGGCTAACCGAAGTGACATTTTTGGGGCATGTAGTTACTAAGGAAGGAATCAAAGTTGATCATCAGAAGATAGATGCGGTAGTTGAATGGCCTAAACCCACCAATGTGACAGAAGCAAGGAGTTTTCTGGGTTTAGTAGGATATTATAGAAGGTTCATGAAAAATTTTTCGAAGATTGCATCTCCACTCACCAACCTGTTGAAGAAAACCACTAAATTTGAGTGGTCAGACAAATGTGAAGAAGCATTTCAAGAACTAAAGAGACGCTTAACAACATGGATGCGTCTTAATGCAGGATGACAAAGTAATAGCATATGCTTCTAGGCAACTCAAGCCTTATGAGAAGAACTACTCCACTCATGATTTAGAGTTAGCTGCGGTAGTTTTTGCCTTAAAAATCTGGCGACACTATCTGTATGGAGTGCCATGCAAGATTTGCACTGATCACCAAAGCCTAAAGTATATCTTTACTCAAAAGAAGATCAACTTAAGACAACGACGATGGCTGGAGTTGCTAAAGGATTATAATTTGTAAATTCAATATCATCTCGGAAAGGCGAACGTAGTGGTAGATGCACTCAGTAGAAATACCCAACATGGATTAAATGCAATGACAAATACTGAACCTGAAATTTCGAGGGACCTCGAAACCATGGGTATCGAGCTTATGTTACCTGGATATACAGAAGGGTTAATAACAACACTAGAGGTGCAACCTTCCATACTAGAAGAAATTAAGGCAAGCCAAAAGGAGGATACAAAGCTTGAAAAGCTCCGGTGCAATGTTGCACAGGGAAAATTGCCTGCTTTTGTAATACGTGAAGATGGAACCTTGAGGTTTTAGAATAGACTGTGCATGCCTAATAAAGAGGAGTTGAAGAGAAGGATTTTAGAGGAAGCCCATAACACTCAATACTCAGTACATCCAGGAGGAACAAAAATGTATAAGGATCTGAGACAATTTTTTTGGTGGAAAAACATGAAAAGAGAGATTGCAAAGTATGTAGATAAGTGTTTAACGTGTCAAAAGGGGAAAGCTGAATACTAGCGCCCTGTAGGCGAATTGAGACATTTAGAAATTCCTACCTGAAAAAGAGATTCAATATCAATGGATTTTATTATGGGATTGCCCCTCTCTACTTCAAAGAAGAATGCTATTTGGGTTATTATAGATAGACTTATCAAATCTGCTCATTTTATACCAATTCATGGCACTTGGGGTGTAGAGAGACTGGCCCAGTTATATGTCAAGGATATAGTTCGGCTGCACGGCATACCCAAGGATATAGTGTCTGACCGAGATCAAAGATTCTAGACTTGATTTTGGCAAGCCCTGCAAAAAGCTTTTAGCACCAAGTTAAATTTTAGCAGCTCATACCACCCGGAAATCGACGGAGAAACTGAGAGGATAAATCAAGTCCTGGAAGATATGCTTAGGGCATGTGTGCTTGACTTCCAGGAAAAGTGGGAAGACTATCTACCATTGGTGGAGTTTTCTTACAACAACAAGTATCAATCCACCATTAAAATGGCCCTTTTGAAGTAATATATGGAAGAAAATGCAGAACTCCATTATGTTCGAGCGAGCTTGATGAGACATTAACTTTAGGCCCTGAGCTAATTCAAGAAACCACCGAAATGATAAGGAAAATTTAAGAACATATCAAAGCAGCCCAAAGTAGACAGAAAAGTTATGTAGACAGAAGGAGAAGACCATTAGAGTTTCAAGTGGGAGATAAGAGTGTTTTTAAAGGTGTCCCCAGTTAAAGGAGTCAGAAGATTCAACCTCAGGGGCAAACTAAGCCCCAGGTATATCGGGCCTTATGAAATTTTCGAGAAATTAAACCCTGTGGCTTACAGATTGGATTTACCAACAAAACTTGAGCATGTGCACAACGTTTTTCACATTTCATAGCTCCAAAAATATGTTCCAGATCCGACTCATATCATCATAACAGAGCTAGTGGAAATTGCCAATAACCTAATGTACGAGGAGCATCCTGTACAAATATTAGACTATAGGATTTAGCAACTTTGAAATAAAAGCATTCCTCTAGTTGAGGTCTTATGGACCAACCATAACTCAATAAAGGCTACATGGGAAACCGAGGAAGACATGAGGAGTAAGCACCCACACCTCTTTGACGTACGGACAATGTTTCTTCCCATTGCAAGTTTCGAGGACGAAACTTATTTTAAGGGGGGGAAGGCTGTAACAGTCTAAACCTAAGATTCGTGTTCATTACTTCGAATAATCCTAATCACAATTAATCAAGTTGAGCGCCACATTTTAAACTAGCATTTTATGTATGTATATATATATTTGCGCATCGCAGGTTGAAACGACGATGTGGCCTCGAAATGAACCTTATAATGCTCCTTAAATAATTCCTTTAAGTTCCAATAAATGTTTGAATACCTAATTGTCAAAGGACTAAATTGTGAAGTGATAATAATAATAATAAATGAACAAATATGGTAATAATGTAATAATAATAATAATAAAAAGGAGATGAGAATGTCTTCTCCCAAATTTATATCTAAAGGACGTAAGATTTAAACTTATTAATTCTAGCTAAAATTTCTACTTCAAATATATATATATATAAAATTATATCTAACATATATATATATATATATATATATATATATATATATATATATATATATATATATATATATATATATAGTGAATGAAAAATAAAATAAAAAATAAAATCAAAGGGGGTTGGATAAATACAAGAAAAATCTAGAAAAGGGGTATGTGTCAAGAAATAAAAAGGAAAAAGAGTAATTAACATTCAAAGCATAAATCAACTCAGCTAATTAACAAAACAAAAGAAAAAAAAATAAGCCAAAAAAACCCAAAGCCCCAACCCTGCCCAGAACCCGTTTTCCCCCTCCCCTGCCGCGCGTCTCTGCTCGTTCCCCCCTGTTCACTTCGCCACCGACCACCGGCCAATGACGCCGCACTACCACCGCCGCCCAGCTTCGCCAAAGCCGCCGCTCGTGCTGCTGCCCTAATTTACTACCCCTTCAACCTCTTGTGCGTGTATTTGAGTGGTTGAGAGGTGAAAACCCTAACCCTCTTCAATTCAATTTTTGATGTTTTAACCTTGAATTCTTGTGTTGAATAACGTATTTGGGCTTGTTGAATGCAAATTTGTGGTTTTCTTGAATGTTGGTTGTGAAATTTAATTGATGAAGAGAAATTGGAATGAACATGGTGTTAAGAGGAGTAGTTTGGTGTAAATATTGGGTTTAATTGTGATTTGTTTGATGATGCTTAGATTGTTGTTATGAATAATTGAAGGAATGATGCTTAGATTGTTATCATGAATAATTGAAGGAATTTGTGGGTTATATATGTATATATATGTGGGATATAATTGTTATGTTTTAAATCATGGGTTGGTGATTAGGAGGGAAATTAAGATTGTTATGTTGAGTTAATGGAGTTTAAGGCATATTTGAGTGAGATTAGAAAACAAGGAAAACATGTGGGATGAATGAGTTATGGCCATGAATGTTGAGAAATTAGAGTTTATGGTTTGAATGATATTCAAGTTAATTATATGGATTATTAGTGTTTAAGTGAGCTAATTGGTGATTAAAATGAGAAATATATGTATATATATATGAGGTTAATAAAGTAAAAGTTATGTTGTGACCACAACTAAATAATCAAGGGTTGTGATTTAAATGAAGATACAAGGTTGATTTTTGGGTTATTTGGTGGTTTAAGCAAAGTATAAGGAATGTTTGAATGAAAGTAATGAGAAGTGAGTGATTAAAGTTTGGGTGTGTATATTATCATAAATTGGTGAGAGAGGTTAAGGTTGTGGTTTGGATGAGAAGTTAAGCTTATTTATGTTGCTTTAATAGTGTTAGATTGATATTAATTAATATTTGAATGAGGTTAGTGGGTTATGCATGTGTTAGAAAGGTATGTGTGGTCATGGATATGGTGATTAATGTTCTTGGATGATGTTTATCCTAATTATGGTTACTTTCAATTATGTAGTTTTATTAATGTTTAAATAAGAAGTTCATGCTAACTAGATGGGAGTGTATGTATATGAAGTGTGTGAGGACATATGTTATGAATTAGTTATCAAGTGTAGTGTTGAACGGTAAATTTACCCATTTTACGCGCCTCTTTCTCCCACTTTTTGCTCGTATAATAACTTTATTTTATAGGATTTTACCTTGTTTTATTTATGTTTTGTAGGAAATAACTCCAAATCAAGCAAACGTCGCAAAAAGGGACGAAGATGGGACAACACAGCGAAAACCGGTGGAAACGGACAAAACCGGGCAAAACCGGGGAGACGGCCCACCGTGCCAGCAATGTGGCACGGTGGGGCCGTGCCACATGGCACGGCCATGCCATCCTCCCAGTTTTGCCCGGTCTCGGTTTATTTAAGGCTTCATTCGGGCGTCTGTTTAGGGGGGGTCGTCGAGAGGTCGCACGGGAGCTTGCTTGGGCGTCTCTCTGGCGATTTCTAGAGTAGTTTAGGTTAGATTTTAGTTAAGAAGGGAGATTAGTTTAGGATTGAAGATTGTAACATTGGATTCAACCTTTGGATTTCAAGTTCTTCATCAATTCAAGACTAAGTTTTCTTCTCTTTTATCTCTCTAGTTTTTATGTTCTTGTTAATTATGTTTTGTTGATTTTGATTCTTGTATTGGTTTTGGATGATTTATATGTTTAATTTCATTGTTAATTTATGTTGTTTACTTGTTTAAATTTGCTTTATTTCATTCCCTTCGTTTTGTTCTTCAAATTTATGTTCTTGTTGGTTAGTTTAGGTTTTCATGCGTTTTTCATGTTTTGTTGGTAGATTTTGTTGGCTTGGATTGTGATTAGCCTCTTGATGGCTAATTGATCTTGTACTAGGCCTAACCATACCCAATCTATGCCTAGAACTTAGAGTTTTCCTTCACGCCCGCCAAGTGTTCGATGAAATGCCTGAGAGGGTTTTCATCCATATTTTTGGGCGATTGACTTATGCTGAGAGGTGAGGTCAATTTGCTAGTGTGGGAGAGGGAATAGCCGAGTTCGGGACACGAAAGTAGTATCCGAATCGAGCTAGGTCCGGGATTGCTAGTTTTGTGATCTAATTCGCCTAACCCCACGAAAGTAGGTGGTTACATGAGTTAGACTAGCTCATGACCCTTGAGAGAGGGCTTGGGTGGTCTTTGATGGTGCAACCGACCATCTCTTGTTCATAGTGTGGTTCGGGTAGGTTAGGACTCGTCTTGGTTAGTTGGTTCATCCATTGGTAAAATCACAACTCCAAGTCGCTTGTTTCTGTGTTTGTAGCGTAGTTTAGTCTTTTCTCTTTCACCCTTTGATCTCGCCTAGATTGAGACGCTCTAGTGAACTCTGGTAGTTGGAAACACAATTCCCTGCGGACGACACCCAAGTACTCAACGATACACCTTGCACTTGGGGTTTATAAATATTAAAACTTTTTCCGCAACAAGTTTTTGGCGCCGTTGCCGGGGAATTGTCGTTTTTCAATATTGGGGTTTACTTTAGCATTCGAGGCTAGGCCTTTAGAAAATCCAAAAAATTTAAAAAATCAAAAATTTGAAAAAAAAAATTCAGGATGGCTATTTTCCATTTCCCTCAATTTGGGCACGAACCTTTTTGGCAATATTTATCTCGGTTTAATGATTATTGTGCTCAATATGTGCATTTCACGTATGAAAAATGGGAAGTATGCGATGCTGTGCTTGAGGGGGTAACATATGAGACTCGAGCGATCCTTGAGTCCATGTGTTATGGTGGTTTGTGTTCCTTAAATGCCGATGACATGTGGGATTTGTTTGAGTCTCTAGCTTGGCATCAATGGCAATCTAATGATGTTAGAGACCAATGTCATCATTATTCTGCTTACCCTCAAGTGTTGTGCTCTTTTTGCCAATCTTTTGACCATGATGTGAATTCTTGTCCCCATCTTGCTGTTTCCAATGAATGCTATGCTAGACTTGATGCCATGATAGGGGCAATGAATGAGCAAAACGAACGCTTTGCTAATAGGATGAGGGAGTGGAGTTTATCGCATGAGACCAACTCTAGTTTACCTTACCCTAGACTTGAGGCTCGTCTCTATGATGATTGTGAGTCTTCCCTTCCCCTAGAATCGAATGTTATTGATGATGCACCTTTGACCGACCCAGGAGAAGTGTTTGACCTTCCCTCGACTCCATTGGCGTTCGTCGCTCCATCCTTTTCTAGTACACATATGGGCACTAGCGTTAGTGCTCTGACCTTACATGCTTCTCCCTTCCCTTTAACTCAGTGCACGGGGTTAGAGATCGGCGCGACTTTTCAGGGTGATGCTAGCTTTGTAGAGGATGTTTTACTTTCTTGGTCAGGAGAACTTACATTGGTTGAGCCATATCTTGAGGAGGCTCCTTCCGAGGAGTTGTGTGATGACAGTTCGGTGGTTGGTGCCGCACCTAGTATTGACCACATCAGCCCAATTTGCACCAACCCACTTGACTTCACCCCCACTTCATCTGCTCTCCTTTCCACCACACACTCCCACTTACATGCACTCCATGAGTCCCTAGGTGACATTCGGGGGTATAATCCCTCCTTGGACCCTTTTTGTGCATACCTAGAGGACATGCCTAGAAAACCTGAGTGGACCACTTTCTTTCATCATTATTTCAATTTTTCTATGGCATTTGATAAGTCTAAGAGGACACTCACTTTGTTTGCTCAATTCTTACTAGTGTTCTCTTATTCGCACCATTCGGAGATGCATGCACCGGCACACGATAAGCTTCTGAGAGCTTTGACTGCATCCGAGCTGCCGACTCGCATCTTGAGCGGCAAGGAGTGGCTGATGCTCCTTAAGCCGTCATGGCATAGTTCGGGTACATTCAGTACCCGACCTGGTATACTCGTTCTCACTCTTCCCCCCCTTCTTTCTATTTTTCTTTTCTTTCTTTTTATTTTTGTTTAGTTGTGGATATTTAGGATTGTGTTTTGGTTGGTGATCATCTTGTGGTGAAATGTGGATGCTGCCGAGCCGTTGTTGGCTATAATCACCATTTTCGTGTTTTTGTGGATTTTTATTGTGTTGTGATTGGTGGTGTTGTTGGATTGGTCCATATTTGTTTTTGGTGGTGTCAGTTTGTATATATGTGTGATCGTGTTGTTGTTTTGGGTGAGATTGTGTTTTTGGGAGAGTGTGTTAGCTTGTGTATATTTTTGTCGTCTTTTGTTTTTCTTGTGTTTGATTTTGTTTTCTTTATTTTTGTGTGTTGGTGATGACTCACGGCTCCTAATGAGGACATTGTGAGATTTAGGTGTGGGGGTGAGGTCATCTCCCATTTTTCTTCTTATTTTTGTGAAAATTTTTCATTTTTGTGTAAATTTTTCTTTTCTTTTTGCATTTAAGGGAGTTTTGTACTATTTTGATCAGCCTTGATCCCTGATACCTTGACTATTAGCTCGTATATAAGTATAATGTGCATGATAGATGTTCATCCCCAGTCTGTCGTTTTAGACCTCAGTTCTAACCCCAACAGTCTATCGTAATTTTGCAATCCAGTCCTGAATTCATGTATTGTCATCATCCTGAATTCTTAGTCTTCCACGATTGACTCTCCCATTGTCCACTGCACAGTTCCCTTTATATGTGCTGGCACTCCCTTTTTTCCAAAACAAAAGCAAAAACAAACAAATTCAAGCGCTACTGGGTGTATCCCTTTGAGGCGTGACATGAGTTTGTAATTAAAAAAAAAAATAATAATGGAAAGAAAAGAAAGTGGGGAAGAAAAGAGTTGGAAATGACAAGTACTCCTTTGAGGCATGCGCTACTGGGTGTTACCCTTTGAGGCAATACTGCTACTGGAGAAGCCTGCTTTCCATGCTAGCCAATCAAAAAGGCAGCTTGTGTCAATTGCGTGGGATTGAGTTTGTTTTTGGTAGGCTTAGTGTTAGGGTGATGATACACTTGCACACCAGGCAGCAGGATAGATTCATTATTTTCATGTGTCGTGGGATGAAAAGCTGACGTCTGAATGCCATTCTTTGGGATGATTTGTCCTGAAATGCATATAATGCTTGTGTATAGACTGATACTTGAGCTACTAGGTGGTTTTGGTTGATCCGGACGTGTACAGTTCACCCTGTTGTATATATTGTGTTTTGCCATTTTTATTTTTCGATTTTTGTTTCTCTTTTCTTTGTTTTTCCTTTTTGAGATTTTGTGGGTATATCTTCTGCAAACCCTCACGGGACCTTACTCGTCCACTTGGGGTAACCAAGGGGTTTAAAGGGCTTGTTGCATATGCTAAATGCAACCGTGATTCCTACGAAAGTGAGTTAGTTGTTTACTTTAGTTTTTCTTTTATTTTGCTCGAGGACGAGCAAAAGATAGGTGTGGGGGTGTGTTGAACGGTAAATTTACCCATTTTACGCGCCTCTTTCTCCCACTTTTTGCTCGTATAATAACTTTATTTTATAGGATTTTACCTTGTTTTATTTATGTTTTGTAGGAAATAACTCCAAATCAAGCAAACGTCGCAAAAAGGGACGAAGACGGGACAACACAGCGAAAACCGGCGGAAACGGACAAAACCGGGCAAAATCGGGGAGACGGCCCACCGTGCCAGCAATGTGGCACGGTGGGGCCGTGCCACATGGCACGGCCGTGCCACGTCGTGCCACGTGGCACGGTCGTGCCATCATCCCAATTTTGCCCGGTCTCGGTTTATTTAAGGCTTCGTTCGGGCGTCTGTTTGGGGGGGTCGTCGAGAGGTCGCACGGGAGCTTGCTTGGGCGTCTCTCTGGCGATTTCTAGAGTAGTTTAGGTTAGATTTTAGTTAAGAAGGGAGATTAGTTTAGGATTGAAGATTGTAACATTGGATTCAACCTTTGGATTTCAAGTTCTTCATCAATTCAAGACTAAGTTTTCTTCTCTTTTATCTCTCTAGTTTTTATGTTCTTGTTAATTATGTTTTGTTGATTTTGATTCTTGTATTGGTTTTGGATGATTTATATGTTTAATTTCATTGTTAATTTATGTTGTTTGCTTGTTTAAATTCGCTTTATTTCATTCCCTTCGTTTTGTTCTTCAAGTTTATGTTCTTGTTGGTTAGTTTAGGTTTTCATGCGTTTTTCATGTTTTGTTGATAGATTTTGTTGGCTTGGATTGTGATTAGCCTCTTGATGGCTAATTGATCTTGTACTAGGCCTAACCATACCCAATCTATGCCTAGAACTTAGAGTTTTCCTTCACGCCCGCCAAGTGTTCGATGAAATGCCTGAGAGGGTTTTCATCCATATTTTTGGGCAACTGACTTATGCTGAGAGGTGAGGTCAATTTGCTAGTGTGGGAGAGGGAATAGCCGAGTTCGGGACACGAAAGTAGTATCCGAATCGAGCTAGGTCCGGGGTTGCTAGTTTTGTGGTCTAATTCGACTAACCCCACGAAAGTAGGTGGTTACACGAGTTAGACTAGCTCATGACCCTTGAGAGAGGGCTTGGGTGGTCTTTGATGGTGCAACCGACCATCTCTTGTTCATAGTGTGGTTCAGGTAGGTTAGGACTCGTCTTGGTTAATTGGTTCGTCCATTGGTAAAATCACAACTCCAAGTCGCTTGTTTCTGTGTTGTAGCGTAGTTTAGTCTTTTCTCTTTCACCCTTTGATGTCGCCTAGATTGAGACGCTCTAGTGAACTCTGGTAGTTGGAAACACAATTCCCTGCGGACGACACCCCAAGTACTCAACGATAGACCTTGCACTTGGGGTTTATAAATATTAAAACTTTTTCCGCAACATGTAAATAGAGGGAGAAAAAGGAATAAGTAGTTTGAGAGTTGAAATGACTAACATAATATGTCTTTGTGGGTTATTTCACTAATAATAATTGCATGATTGTGACTTAACTTAAACCTGAAACCAGGTTCATAAAGTCGCCTTAAACCATATCGTAAACCAAAGTTTAATGTCCAATAGCGAATTGTTACAGAGGAACACGATAGCGATAATAATATCACTAATGTAATGTTTGGTTAGACGTAATGTAATGAAAATGTAATGCAATCAACTTTGTAATGCAATTATGATTACTTAATTTGTGGTAATCATATTTACAATATAGTTCTTTTATTGCAATACTCCAATACAACCAAACAAGGTAATGAAAACACAATTACAAACTTATTTGCATTACAAGATTGATTACATCTAACCAAACATTACGTAATAGTAATTATGGTAAAGATAAGGTGGCCATAATAATAATAGTAGTAGTAGTAGTAGTAGTAGTAGTAGTAATAATAATAATAATAATAACAACAACAACAATAATAATGGTCGTTGACGTCATTAATAACAATTCAAGATAAATCACACCATTACGTCACGATAATAGGGGTTAAATGATCGTTAGTCGTGGGAAGGAGAGGAACAAAAACAAAATAAAATGGAATCCAATTGAATCAATAATAATGGCTACACTAATAATAGAAAAGGAAGTCACTAGGATTTAAATCATGTATTAAACTAAGAAATTTAATAAAACTTCCAAACTTCTCACTAATCGAGAAAATAACATCTTTGGAGTAGAAGTAAGGCCACCGCTGTCACCTCAAGCTGCCAGCAAGTAATTTTCAATAAAACGGAGAGAGATTTTTAAGGACCAAGTACGTACATTGCCTGTCCTTTTTGAAAACTCACATGTTTATCAAAACTACGCAAAATCAATATGATAATTATATAATGAATCATTTTATGCAATACTTTATCACATAATCAAGTGGCCCCATCAATTGTCAATCATCAGGGCTTATGCCCCTCAATTTACCCGCGCGGCTGCAACTTAGGCTTTCCGATCGGCTTGGGAGGTATGCACCTATCTCAAGATCGCTGCAGACATCAATAGGGGTCCACTTCCAGATAATAACTTGCAAATCAGTTTTACTCATATATTCTCTCTCTCCTGTTTGCAAAACAAAATGTTTTGAAATGCGGGAGCCCAACTAATTAAACCCAAAGCTTATTTTACTGCATAGGAATGTATGTGCTGAGTTTTGGCTCATACTTCGAATGTTTTAGTGTTTTCTGTTTTAGGCAAAAGATCAGTGAACAGTCTTCCTATGGATAAACTAGGAGGTAGCAAGAAATGAAATGGCGTCACAATTCCTTTTGCTGTGGGTTCACTAGCCAAAAGCTCATAGTGATTCATAGGCTAGCACCCTAAGAACCTGATGGTTGTGTATTCTTTTGGACATCGCAGTTACTAGTATTTTGTAATCGTACTTTGAATTCAGGTGCATCACAACTTATATAAATGGTTGATTGCATGTTATGTTAATTATGGGGTGAGTTTGTTAAGTGGGCAACGCAATGATACAGGTGGCTTCAGCTAGCCTTATTCCGTTGCGGAACGATGGTAATGCTTCCAATCGAAAGACTTCCGCTGGTAATCAATAAAAATAACTTATGAGTGATTAGGTTAGACTAATCAGGTATTAGGAATTGGGGGCATTACAATGATGGGGATGATGACACTGAAAGAATGAGCACTATCTCAGACCTATTGTGTCAAGCCATTTCATCCTATATAATGGTCCAGATTCTACCGATGTGCCTACCTTCAATGTGTGGTTTTAGTCAACTTTTCAAAAGCAACCTCAGCCAAAGCTTGAGCAGGAAATTATAGTGTTGAAAATGCTTATGTGGGCTAGTCTAAAGTTCATCAATGATTTAGCTGATATAATACAGAATACAGCAAGTAATGTCGCCATAGTTATGAGTTGAGTGAGTTGTGAGCAAATTTGAGTCTAGTTATAATTAAACAAACAGATTAAATTGTGATTCTTTAAAAATAGTTCAAGGGGTCTTTCAAGAAGGTGGCATCTACATTATATCTTCATTTCTGGTGCAACTCAACAAGGAGAGGTATTGTTCTTGTGTAACTCAGCAGGAAGAGGTGGCAACAAAATGAAGAGAGCCTGGTGGTGGAACAAGGAGGTAAAGGAGAAAGTCATGGAGAAAAAAAAGGCATATGCTGCTTTCATGAACAATGAAACGGATGAAGAGAAAGAGATTACTAGAGTTAGACATAAGGCAATAAAAAAGGTAGCCAAGAAAGCTGTTGCTGTAGCTAAAAGCATAGCTTATGATAGGTTATATCAAAAATTAAAGACTAAGGAAGGTGAGAAGGAAGTCTTTAAACTAGCTAGGGTTAGGGAAAGAAGAACTAGGAATTTTGGTGTCATAAGGTGCATCAAAGATGAAAATAGTAAGGTGTTATTTGAGGATGCAGAAATCAAGGAGAGATGACAAAGGTACTTTTTTAAACTCCTAAATGCTGAAATGATGGAAGATTTTCGAAGTAGGAAAAGAGAGAATAGTGAAAGTCAACTTGATCCTTGATTATGTGAACCTATTAACAAGGATGAGATTAAAGAATCCCTAAGAAAGGTGACCAATGATAAGGTAGAGGGATCACATCAGATACCGGTAGAAGTGTGGAAGTGTTTGGATGAAGAGGGATTGAAGTGGCTAGCAGAGCTTTCCAATGCTATTTTTAGAACTGTTAAAATGCCTAGCGAATGAATTTTTAGTACAGTCATTCCATTATACAAGAACAAATGTGATATTCAGGATTGTAATAATTATAGGGGTACAAAGTTGTTGAGTCACACTATGAAGTTATGGGAGAGGGTGATTGAGAGAAGGTTGCGGATGGATAGTTCGATAACAGAGAGCCATTTTGGTTTTATGCTTGGCAGGATGACCACAAAGGCGATTTACCTCCTTAGATGACTCATGAGATTGTACAGAGATAGAAAGGTAGATCTTCATATGGTGTTCAGTGATCTGAAAAAAGCCTATAATAGAATTCCGCGTGAGGTGTTATGGAGATGCTTGAAAAAGAAAGGAGTGTCACCTATGTATATTCGAGTTATTAAGGATATGTACAAGGAAGGTAGGACGAGTATTAGGACGCTAGGAGGGTTACCAATGACTTCGACGTTGATATGGGCGTACATCAGGTCCCGCTTTAAGCCATTTTCTTTTAACTCTAGTTATGGATGAACTTATAAAGGGGATTCATGATGAGTTACCATGGTGTATGTTATTCGCAGATGACATTGTTTTTATTGATGAGATCAGAGAGGGAGTTAATGGCAAGTTGGAGTGATGGAGATATACATTGGAGTCTAAAGGTTTTATAGTAAGTAGATCGAAAACTAAATACCTTCATTGTTGTTTCAGTGGTAGGGAAGAAGCGAGGGGAGAAGGTACCATTGATGGGATGACAATACGAAAGGTCGAGAAGTTTAAATATCTAGACTCGATCATTCAACAGAAAAGGGATATTGACAAAGATATTAACCAGCACATAAAAGTGGGTTGACAAAAATGGAAGTATGCTGCAGGTGTGCTGTGTGATAAGAGAATGCTTGTAGGATTAAAAGGTAAATTTTATCGTATGATAGTTAGACCTGCTATGTTGTATGAATCAGAGTGTTAGCTTATAAAAGAGACACATGTTTAAAGGTTAATGGTAGCAGAGACGAGGATGATTAGATGGATGTGTGGTTATACGAGAATGGATAGAATTAGTAATGGAGTAATCAGAGACTTAGTTAAAGTGGCTCCCATCGAAGATAAGATGAGAGAAACAAAACTCAAATGGTTTGGCCATGTGAAAAGAAGGAGTGTGGACGCTTCAGTGAGGAGATGTGAGAGGATTAGTATCCCCAAATGTAAAAGAGGGGGGACGGCCAAAGAAGAGTTTAGACGAGGTGATTAGAGAGGACTTGAAAGTTGTAGGGTTGACGGAGAACATGACTCAAGATAGGAGACTATGGCGGGATATGATTAAAATCTTAGATCGCAGAGAGTTAGCTTCGTAGTTGTCTCTCGATTGCAGTAGTGTAGGTTTAGTTGTGGTTTTTTCGTATGTTGTGCTTGCACGAGGTGATACATGCATTTGGGAAGAGACATTGTTTGCTTACCTCTATTTGTTAAGGTATAATACCTTCATCTGCTATATTGCACTTATGTTTACATAGTTACTACCACATGATTTATTAGTACTTCTTAGTTCATTTCTTACTGCTTATTCTTAGTTTTTTCTCCATAAAATGTTTTCACAAAATCCTTCTTCTATAAAATATTTTCACAAGATCTTATTTTGTGGGTCTCTTTGAATCAACCTCTCTACGGATAGGAATACCGGTAAATATAATGTTGCCTACATCTAGATCTCCCCAAATTCCGCAAAAATGGGACCTATGCTGGGAGGTGTTGTAAAGACGGTTAATTTTTGTTTTTTCAAATGGCAGGTGAACAGATTTTTCTTGTGGTGTCTTTTTACGTTCTCCGTCATGTGATGAAGCAGCTGCAGAAGAGTACTGGTGGCGAGTCCTCTGACGGAATAAAGACGGACAAGGGAATGGTGTAGGTGCTTAAGGCATCCAAGGCTAATTCATTTTTGTAATCGCTAATTCATTTTTGTCATTTAGTTCTACTGATTGGTTGCCCGTCATAGCTAATTCATTTTTGTAATGATGCTTCAGATTTGTTGTTAAAGACTTCTGCCCTTGTTTCTCAACTCCTTACATTGAATTGTAGAATAAATAATCAATTCATTCCATTGCATTCTAATGGCTAGATTTCAGGCATGTCCTGCGCTAGTATGTAAATGGGGATGTGCCATTAGGTTCTTGGTTTATCGGGTTGGATGTAGAGCACATTGATGACCGCAGATTATGTTGTGGTACTCCACCTGGTAATGGTCCTCCCGTCCTGCCTCGTAATTTTAGTCTCACTAGCAACCTTTTGAGAGTTGAGACTCAATTGGAGTGAAGTCACGTGATTTTTTTTGTTTTTAAGAAAAGAGGGGGAAGGGGAAGGAGTGAGGAAAGTCAAAAAAGAAAAAAACAAAGATGTGATATTTGTCCAGAAAATAGCCCTAATTTAAATTCGGTTGCCATTTTGAATCCTTGTAATTGGCTAAAGTTTGGATCTAGCTTAACCTATTCTTTTGTTAGTGCTATAATATTATGGGCTCCAATGTTTAAAATTGACAGGAAACATCATGAATGACATGATCACCTTCATTTCTGAATCTGCAACAATATCATCACTTCATTTCTGAATCTGCAACAATATCATCACTTCATTTCTGAATGATGCTTAAATAAGCTAAAGATGCTTTGTAGGCATATTCTTTTGGATTTATAATGAATACTTATTGGTCTTTATTACAGAAATATGCTAAATCATGCTGAAATAGGTTGAATCATGGTAAAATATATTGAAATATGCTGAATAATATTAAAACATGCTGAAACGTCTGAATGGTGTTGAATGACTAAATGAGTTTAAATGATTGGGGATTGATTGTAATTAAGTATGGAAATATACTTATATAATTGCGTAACTGTTGTATACACCAAAAATGAGCACTTATAAATACGAGTGTGTATTTATGTTGTTGTCGAATATGATCATTTTCCAAAGAGTTATATTTCACATGCTATAGTTGTTGTAAATTTAATTTTAAAAGACTTTTTGTAAATGATACGTATAATATGCAAATAATTTGCAAATATATGTTTAGTTTATAGTTGCTATTATCAACACAATTATTTTCTATATCCTTACCAACCGATTGCAAAATTAGTCCAAATTTGACAATAATTATAATTAGAAAGACCTAGAATACACATTTTTGGGTAGTTGTTAGTAAATTAAAAGTTGACATTATCGTTAAATGGTGTGGTAAATGGTGGTGATTGGGTTCCCTATAATAAAATAATTTTCATTTATTTGTGGGTTCTTAGGAGGCGAACGAGATAGGAGAGGTTTTTTAATCAAAAGATAAGGTAAAAATTAAATATAAGAGTATATTCAATATAAAAATTGGTAGTGAAGTTATTAATTTCTGATTAGCAATATTTTAAAAAATTTATCTTTTAATTTTAATTACATTCTTAAATTAAATATTCAATTTTTACATAATTTGTGGCAAATTTATGTATTTGTATAATATAATAATTCACAAATAATATGCATTTTACAAACATAAAATATTAATATTTTTATATTATACTTAATAGTGTGAAACATTTTATCTTATTACATGATGTGAATTTTTTTCAATTTAAAATAAATTTTATAATAACAACAATATAATAAGTGTATTTATATCATTAGTAAAGTAAGCCCACTAATTACTGAAGAATACGTGATTTAATTTAATCACAATATAAGTAATTAGCTGCTTTTACAAGTATTGAATTGTGTTGACATTATGTTGAAATATATTGAATGTTAATAATAAATACTTATCACAAATTGAAAAGAATATGTCTATAGGAACTTTTGTGAAAATACATGCTGCCTTCATTTTATCTTATCTTTTATCATGTTTAATGCTATTTTTTCCATCACCCCCTCAGAAAAAGAACTCAATTTAGTTTTTGCTGCTAAATAAACCAATCTAAATGAAACCATTGGTCACCAATTCTTACAAGTCCCTACCACCAGCCACCCACTTACTCAAGGAAAACTTTGTCAATGACACCACTTTCTCATAAGTTAAAAAGGCTTGTTTGGATGTACTAACTAATAAGTACTACTATTTCCATCATGAAGGCAAGGAAAACTGAAAGGGGCATCATTTGGAGTAATGTGGCAACAATTTCTGCCGTTGCCCCCTCATCCATCCTTCTTTTCCCCATAAGAAGACAATTCATTCCATCCCATCAACAAACAGATCCTATTCTCAGTCCCCTCTCCCTCATTCTCTCTCTAATTAAGCTTCATTCTTTAGCCATGAACACCCAAAACCAACATCAACAAATGCCCATCTCCAGAAATTCAATACCCAGATTGAAACTAGTTGATTTTTCACTCAGACTCTCGGTTATTCCTCTCAGTCTTGCTTCTTTATGGCTCACTGTCACCAACAACGATGATAATCCTGATTATGGCCGCATTGAATTTCTCAACTTTCTGGGCCTCAAGTAAATATAAACCTTCCCCACTTTAATTAATTAATCAATTAATTTTTAAATTTTTTTATTGAGTTAATTTTTGTGATTTTCTTTTTTTGAAGGTATATGGTTGCTGTTGCTGCTATTGCTGCGGTTTATGCTATTTTTGCTGCAGTTTCACACTGGTTTGGAAGCTTAATCAGCAAAGTTTGGGTCTTCTTTGTTTCTGACCAGGTTCACTATTCTTACCTTGGATTAAATTTCTTTCTTGGCTCCTTCCAATTTCTTTCTTTGTAATTAAACCCAATCATAAATTAGTTCTGTGACCTGTTGTCATTGGTGGATGAAACAGTGTTGGCAGAAACTAGGGAAAAAAAGGTTTGACTTATACGGCTCCTTTATTTATTTATTTAAAGGGGTAGAACACTGATAACATAAATTTTTTACATTGACTTGTTGAAAAGAAATGAGTGGTCTGATCATTTAAAGCTGCCGAGAAAATGGTTGTAGTTGAAGTTGTAAGGATACAATTTCACTGAGAATTCCAGATCATGTATTCACTATTCAAGGCCGATACTTGATTTCCAGTAAAAATCGGTCCATCTCCAGTTGTTCTATAAGTCCAGCTGGCTGTTCTTGACTAGGAAATCTAGACTGGTTATTGACAGATCTTTCAAGTTCATGTAGTGGAGGAAGAAAAAAAATTTGGCAATTCGTATGCTAGTGAAAATCAGATTTACATGGATTAGATTTCAAATTCGACCTGGTCAGCTTAGATAGTCAGATGTGTTTGTGGGCATAAGGCTGCTTACGTATGAATTTTCTGAAATTCTGCAGAAGCAGAACTCATATTCAGAATTATTGTTGTTATAGTTATCAAGTTAGATGATCAGATATGAATCAATTTTGATACGATTTATTCGGAAAAATGTAAGGTGATGGCATACCTGATGGTGACATCAGGGTCAGCAGGAGGAGAGCTGATGTACCTGGCATACAAGGGAGATGTGCAAGTAACATGGAGTGAGGCCTGCAGTTCATATGGCAAGTTTTGCAGCAAGCTCGAGATTGCTTTGGTTCTTCATTTCTTGGCTTTCTTTTGCTTGCTTGTTTTGGCTGTTATTTCAGCTTTTAGGGCATTTAGCATGTTTGATCCTCCCATTCCTAGTAGTGATAAACAGGTGGATCACCCACAAAGCACTTGATCAATTGATGCTCACTCTCCACTAATACATCTTGTTCTGGAGGCATTCTATTAGTTATTAGTTAGTACTAGTAGTAGTGATTCCTGTTATCTGTTTTTTATTTGATTTGAAAGAGAACATGAATAATCATTAATAAAAAGTTGTGCGGCATTTACAACAAAATATCAAAATAAATTGCCATCTTTAGAAAGCTAACTGCAAAGATAACATTGTCTTTCTCTAATGATTCTTGTATACTCTGGATCTCTGATGAGGATGGCCTAGGCTCTAGGCCCCTATTTTGTTAAAAGTACAGACATTCAATGTCGAGCATCCTTCTCATAAGAATATGATACATCATACACTGCATCTTTTGTATAAAATTCGACAAAAATGCAAAATAAAACAATGGTTCCAAAATTGATGAATATAACCTTTGTGATCCTAATGCGAGCCAAGTGGTCAAATACTTCGTTTGCTACACGCAATACAATCAGCATATAATTGATACCAGTTTTTGGGCCTTGCTTAAAAAGTTGCCGTGTATCGTTGATCATATTAGCGAACTTAAGTTGATTTACATTACTTTCCATTTGTCTCTCTGTAGTATGATGTTGGGTTTAAATTCTATGAATATGTTGTAATTTCCGCAAGCGTACGGTAGTAAGTCGCAGCACTTGAGGGTCGGTCCTCAGGGATGGATGTAAAATTAAGTTACGAATAACCTAAATTAGTACATTGCTATTATTGAAAGTCTAGAATTGGAGCAGCATTTAGCTTGACTGAACAACTAGAAGGTATTTTGTAAAGCAGTAACTAAACAAAAACCAAATCCAGTTTGGGCAACAAGAGATCACCAATCGAGAATCACACCCAGGCTAAAGCAAAGGAAGAGCAACACCCAACTGGGAAGTAACCATAGTGCAAGCAGCCTTTGGAACAACCGAAACCATTGTCGAGCACCCAAATTTGAAAAGCACCAAACAAGATTCAAGCATATCTCACAAACCCGTAACGTGATTGAACCAGAGCAGATCAAATGAACATTGATTTCTTCGAGTACCAATCAGCCAACATGAGACACAACTCAGGCTTTTCAACTATGCCCAAGAACAAAGCAAAGCCAATGGAAATAGGAAAGGCAAATCGAAATAGAGGACACGAACAGAGCCTGAAACTTGCACCACCAGAGAACCCATATCATAAATTTATCTAAATCAACTTGAATATCTGAACTTGTACTCGAAATTGAGAGTAAATCATAATCTAATTTCATTAATTTGAGAATTAAGAACAAGATCTGAAATTGAAAAATGAAAACAAAAGAAAATAAAACTAAATAAAAGAACTCTACTCTCTGCTCTACTCTACTCTCCCCGTTGCTCTATACTCGGACTCATAAGAACGCATGATATAGTAATCAAGAAGCTAAAAACAAGGATTTAAGCTTCGAGATGTACCATACAGGTTCACAGCAATCCAAAAGAAGAATGAGAAGTAGAGAGAGAGATATAGAGACAGAATAATAGCATTGATTTGATATTCATCGTGTGTCCATAATTACAATTGCTATATTTATGTATTGCTTGCTAGAAGGTAGTCATAACAACCACGACTTGGTGGGGTCCTCTAACAACTATAACAACCTTCCAATTTTAAATGGTTGCCTAACCAACTCTTTTGTTGTAACATAAGACTGAGCAAAGAAGTGCGGAAATCTAGTCTCCATCATAGCAGCATCCTCCCAAGTAGCTTCTGACTTAGGCTGTCCTTCCCACAAGACCAAGTAATGAACCATAGCCCTGTTCTGTTTCTTAACCAACTTCCTTTCTAAAATAGCCGCAGGAAACAACTGAGTAGTGCTGTCCTGATGTTGCAACCCAGAAGGAATATGTGGCTATGCTGGTAACTCACTTTTGAATGACTTTAGCTGAGAAACATGAAAGACATTATGTATCTGAGCCGTGGTAGGCAGATCCAGCTGATATGCCACCTTTCCAATTAGGCTTTTAATATGAAAGGGTCCCAAGTAGCGAGGACCTAATTTGTCATTAGACCTCTCCTGCACAGATTGCTGCCTATAGGGCTGTAACTTGAGCCGTACCCAAGCTCCAATTGGAAAGGATCGTTCACTTCTATGTTGATCAGCCAAGAGTTTCATCCTATGCTGAGCCCTGAGCAAATGAAATTTTAAGAGTTGTATCATTGCTTCCCGGCATTGCAGAGATCTGTCCACAACAGCAATATTAGTCTCTCCTGGTAAGGAGGGAAGATGTATTGGGGGAGCTTGATTATAAAGGACCTCGTATGGAGTGAGTTGAGCGGCGGAGTGATACGTAGTGTTATACCACCATTGCGCAACCGGCAACCACTTGCTCCACTCCTTTGGTTCGTCAGATGTCATAAACCTGAGGTACGTCTCCAAACACCTATTAAGCACTTTAATCTGGCCATCAGTTTGGGGGTGATAGCTAGAAGACAACAACAAATTAGTGTCGTGTAGAGAGAATAACGCTTGCCAAAAATTACTCAAGAATATTGGATCCCTGTCGCTGACTATACTCCTTGGCCAACCATGATGCTTGAACACGTGATCTAAATAAGCTTGAGCCACTTCCACAGTGGTATATGGATGAGCAAGAGCAATGAAGCGAGCATACTTACTCAAACGATCCACGACCACAAAAATCACTTGTTTGCCAAAGGATTTTGGCAAACCCTCGATGAAATCCATTAAGATATCCTGCCAGACAGTGCTGAGAATGGGCAGAGGTTGCAGCAAACCTGGAGATGCAGCTGTGTCGTATTTACAGGCTTGACAAACCGTACAATGCCTTATATAATGCTAGACATGCTTGGTAAGACCTTTCTAATAAAAAAAGGCCTTTCAACTTTTTAAGAGTAGCATCCCTACCGAAATGCCCCCCGGTAGATAAAGTATGAACCCACAGTAAAAGCTTCTTCCTCAACTCTTCGTCTGGACCAATAATAAGCTTCCCTTTCCTTCTCAAAAATCCATCCACCACAATATACCTGCCATAACCTTGTTGTGGACCTTAACAAGACTGTAAAATTTGCTGTAGGGAGGGATCCAAAGAATAGCTGGCTTTAATTAGGTCAAATATATTAGATTGTATAACTGAAATAGCTAGAAACAAGACTTCAGCACTAGGTATCCTAGACAATGCATCAGCGGCTAAGTTGTCTTGTCCTTTCTTATAGTGAATTTCACAAGTGTATCCCATAAGCTTTGACAGCCATAATTGCTGAAATGGGGTGGAGATCTTCTGCTCTAACAACCACTTCAAATTTTTCTGATCCGTCTTTATGATAAACTGCTGGCCTGTAAGATACTGCTACCACTTTTGGACTATAAATACAAAGGCTAACAATTCCTTTTCATATACAGACAGTTGTTGCCATTTGGGCCCCAAAGACCTACTTATAAAAGAGATAGGGTGGTTTTCTTGCATTAAGACAGCCCTTATTCCACCATTGGAAGCATCTGTTTCTACTATAAAGGTTTTGGTAAAATCTGGAAGGGCTAAAACTAGGGCTTGACTCAAAGCTCGCTTAAGTGCTTCAAATGCCCCCTGTGCATGCTCATTCCATTGAAACTTCCTCGCCCTTAAAAGATTAGTAAGGGGCTAAGCATAGCATAACCCTTGATGAATATTCTGTAATACCCCATAAGTCCCAAAAAACTTCGCAATTGCTTAACACTTTGGGGATCGGGCCAATCCACAATAGCCTGAACCTTACTCATATCAGTCTTGACTCCCTCAGCAGAGATAAGATGCCCCAAATACTCCACTTAAGATATACCAAAAGAGCACTTACGCCGCTTGGCAAATAAAACATGCTGTCTCATAACTGAAAATATAGAGGATAAATGTTCCAAATGCTGATCCAATGACTGACTGTTAATCAAAATGTCATCGAAGAATACCAACACAAATTTCCTTAAAAAAGCCTTAAAGACATAGTTAATCAACCCCTGGAAGGTTGCCGGAGCATTTGTAAGCCCAAAGGGCATTATCAAGAATTCAAAATGCCTGTAATGAGTTTTAAAATGCGGTTTTATGAATATCATCAGCATGCATTCTGATTTAGTGGTAACCGGATCTCAGGTCTATCTTGGAAAAAATTACTGCACCAGCCAGCTCATCAATGAATTCCTCTACTACGGGAATGGGAAATTTATCTTTGATAGTTTGTTTGTTCAATTCTCTGTAATCCACATAAAGCCGCCAAGACCCATCTTTCTTGCCAACCAAAACAGCAGGACTAGCAAATGGGCTGGAGCTATGCTGTACTATTCCTTTATCTAACATTTCTTGCACCAAAGACTCGATAATATCTCTTTACTTGAGGGGATACCTATAGGGCCTGATCAACACAGGGGTTGTACTCGGAATTAGGGGTATCTTATGATCAAATACCTCTCTATTTGGAGGTAAAACGCTTAGTTCCTCAAACAAATCAAGGTATTGCTTAAGCAATTAGGTAACGAGAGGAGGTGTTACCTCATTTTCAGCAGTTGTTGGAGTGTACAGGGAAAAAAAAACAAGCATTCTCCAAGCCAGGCTCCACAACTCGTATCATGTAGAGTTGAGCACCTCTCGTTATAGCCTTACATAGCTTAGATTCGCCAACCCATTGCATTTTTTTCCCACTCAATCCCCTCAAGGTATGGACCCTGCCGGCATATGTAAACTCCATCTGCATCCTCTTAAAGTCCCACTTGACTATACCCAACTGAGATAGCTATTATACCCCGAGCACCATGTCATAGCTTCCCAAAGGAATGAGTGACATATCCCCTATGAATTCAGCATTGTGCAGCTTCCACTTGAACTCTTTACACACATACGGACATTGTAATTTGTTTCCGTCAGCCACAGTTATGGCCTGTGACTGGATAGGCTCAATTCTGCATCTCAACTTCTTCGCCATTTCAAAATCTAGGAAATTATGAGTGCTCCATGAATCAATGAGTATATGCAGAGGAGACCTCCCATATAATCCCGCAACCCTTATTGTCTGGAAACTCTGATCTCTACTCAAAGCATGGACCGATATTTGAGGGTTATCCTTATAAAAATCACATTCAGCTTCATTGAGTTCTTTCACCTCTGTCGTATCTTCCTCCTCATCATCCTGCCCCGGAATTTCAATAAGAAAGAGTTGAGTGTTTTTGATATTACATTTGTGACCCTTTTCATAAGCTTGGTCGCAAAAGAAACATAGGCCCTTAGCCAACTTCTCAGCCCTCTCAGTAGGTGTAAGAGTCTTAGGATTTAGCTGAGTTTGGTTGGAAGGAAGGTTTGTAGGTCGTTGAAAATTCACAGGTAAGGGTAGTAAGCCCTTTTGATTTGTAGGTGGTGGTGGAGGGTTTCTGTACGTGGTTTGAGTCTTCTTGATTGTTTCCAAAGTCTACTCCTGGGCCCTAGCATACTCCACAGCTTCCGGCAAGGTTTTGGAACGAAACGCCCGGACAAAAGATTTTATGGAAGGCTTCAACCCTCCAATGAAACTGTCCACAAAATAGTCATTGGATAGGGATGGATTTTTCAGCAACAACAATGCTTTAAGTTCCTCAAATTTTTCCAGGTAATCATCTAATTCCCCAATTTGGTTCAGTTTATTAAACTCCTCCACTACTTATCTACCAATATCATCTCGGAATCTAGCACACAAATCCACAATGAAATCATCCCAAACAGTGTGTTTCCTTCCCAAGATATAGCTACTGAACCATGTCTCAGCCTTCCCTTGCAAATACATCGAAGTTAGATCAACTTTTTGATCGTCCGAAATTCTGCAAAGATTAAAATACTTTGCACAATTTTTGACCCAGTTCCTTGGATTTGATCCACCAAAATTAGGAAACTCTACTTTTGGATTGAAATGCATAATATTCCTTCTTGATTGGACCTCTTCTAATCCAGCACGATCACTACCCCCAGTTTCCCCACCATTGACCATTACAAAATTAGGAACAAAGTCGTCGAGGTTACCTCCCTGTTTCTCAATTTCCTTCATCTGCTTCGTTACCGTACTGATTTTCTGATTCTAATTAGCAATTTGTTGAGAGAATAGCTTCTGTTTTTCTAACAAATTCCTCAACATTTCCTCCACTGATGCCATAGTAGCTCTGTGAGTTTTTGCTAGTTTGGTAATTCAAATTACCAGAATCAGGGGTGCTACTCTGATACCAATTATATAGTAATCAGGAAGCTAAGAAGAAGGATTTAAGCTTCGAGATGTACCATACAGGTTCACAGCAATCCAGATTCCAGAAGAAGAATGAGAACTAGAGAGAGAGATATAGAGAGAGAATAATAGCATTGATTTGATATTCATCGTGTGTCCACAATTACAATTGCTATATTTATGTATTGCTTGCTAGAAGGTAGTTATAACAACCACGGCTTGGTGGGGCCCTCTAACAACTATAACAACCTTCCAATTTTAAATGGCTGCCTAACTAACTCTTTTGCTGTAACAACGTAGCCTCGTTATCCCTTCAGCATCCCCCTCTTCATCTTGTAACCGTTGCTTTTATTATGGTGATGATGAATCAATAAATGATGAGGAAAGAGAGGGTGAAATGGCTATGGAAGTTGAACCAACGCTGGGCTTCAATTACTCAGGAATCTGAATTAGTGAGGAACAAAGAAGAGAAGATGAGGAGGCTGAGAATAGGGACGCTGGGCTGCTCTGTTTTTCGGGTTCCTGTGGTCTGTGAACCGAGAAGAAGAGGAAAAAAGGGTGGGGGAAACGGCCTGGGACAACACGTGACGTTCGCGTGCTAAACAAATGAAATGGGATTGCTGGGCTGGAATGAAGCACGCGTGGGCCGGCCCACTTGAGAGAGATGAAAGGGAAAACTGGAAAAGCATGAAGGAGTATTGGGTTGCGAATCTGGGCCTGCAAGCTAGACTTTTGTGCTAGCCGGTTCTCTTTCATTTTCTTCATTCTTTCATTTGGTCCAATATTAATCATATGAACATTATTGATTTTTTTCTTCCAATTTTTTTCAAATCCCTACAAAACAAATAAAATAATATTAAAATTTTAAATTAATAATTCATTTCGAGGAAATATTACATAATAAAAGAGTGTAAAATATCGGAATTTCTGATTGAACAGAATAGAAAAATATAGAAAAAGTTTCGCTTGTGATGAGTCAATAGATAGTTTAATACTGGTTAATGCTTAATAGGAGATCAAGGCGCGCGCACACAAAAAAACGAAGAAAATCTTTAATTAACATTCCAACCATATGAGGTACTAGGTTCTGACATTGTACACGTACTCATCAAAAAGTGTCAGAAGGGAATGACTTAAGAATTATACAATTGCCAAGTATACTCTCACTAATCACTATACTTGCCAGTTGCCGTGGCCAGAATGAAGGAAGATGATTCCATTATGATATAGAGTCTAGGAATCTGGTGAATAATGCTTGCAATGATCATAATGCTTGTCCTGTGAATAATTCCATAGTACCTTGCCACCCCCCCCCAAAAAAAAAAGAAAAGAAAATAGGAAACTCATGCTCGGCCGTAGGTGGCCGTAGGCGTGAGCCACTTTACCCTCTCCCGAGTCCAACATCCCATACTGGGCCACTCCACTCGTAGTAGGGATGGCCCATTTCAACATTCACGAAATGGGCTTTATTGCACAGAAGGCCCGAAAGAGGGGGTATTTGCACTCATTCTCTAGCCCAAGATGGAGCCCAATGCAATCTGTGGCGGAGGACTTAACTTGTTGAGCAGTGTGACTTGTTATAAAATTATAAACCGAGAAGGATTCTCAGTCATTATATAAAAAAATACATTGCGGGAGCTCCACTCATTCTCTCTCTTCTCTTGGTGGTTGGTCTTCCCCGCACGCCAAGGACACTCTCTCTCTCTCTCTTAATCCCTTTGATTTCTCCTACTAGATAAGGTTTTTCCGATCTTTGGTCATCTTCTTTCTTGGGGTATGATGTGATCTCTGTTTTTCATAATTTTCTTTCCGTTCTGATTTGGAAATTGACATTTTTGGAAACCCTAATTCGTGTGATTCTTTGCAGGATTTGTTCGTTGATTGATTTGCGAATTTGATCGACATGGCCAAGAGCTCTTTCAAGCTGCAACACCCCCTTGGTATCATCTCCTAACTTTATCTTGCGATTTTTGCTTTTGATGATCTTAACTTGAGGTAATGAAATTGGACTCTTGCTTTTGATGGTTGGTGTGTCTGAGGCGATCAATGATCTCTAGTAAAGAAGATATCTTTTCTTTCGGTTGCTTGTAATCGTGCTTGTTTGTCGCTGTTTTTGATCGATTTTGGGTCTGCTAAAATTAGGACTTCGATTACCAATGTTTTCCTCGTTTATCCAATTGCTGCATTGTGGTAGACTTCAGTTGAATGAGATTCTTTATGCTAGGCACGAACTGGTTCACGTTCGTCAATATACATCATGTGTTTGTAGAGCAAAGCAATCACGCTAATTTAATCAGTAGATAAGACTTGGCATGATGTGTTTTTGACTGCTAACATACTTGAGTTGCATGATCTTTGTCCTATAGTTGACTTCTGACATACTTGACTTCTGAAATAAATGAATTTCATGATTATGGGATGCTTCCACCCCCATATTGTGTTAAGCATTGAGTCAATGTGGATAGAAAAATCTAGTACCCTATGACAGGACATATTTTATTACATGTATTTCTCTTTTCAGTGAGCTACTATTCTCAATTTTGAGCTTGTGACACCAAATTTAAGGTGTTTCGATTATATCTTAACCTTTCTGGTGCTGACTTGCTTATTTGGAGGAAGCCATCATCTTCATTTTTGAAGTTGCGCTGACTGCTAAAGCACTTAGTTTTGCTGCCATTGATGCTTGTTAAAGCATCAGTACCCATCTTCAATGCTAGGGCTGATGCTTTGGGTGGACTAAGGGGGCTCCCCCTCCCCTGGGCTTTATGTGGGGAAAGCATAGGAGGCCATTGAATGCCTAGAATTGAGTTGATTATTTTCTTATGGCCTTCTGTAGCTAATAAATCTGGTCGCCACACCCCTGAACAAAGATTTTGGCTTTGTCCCTGTCCCATGTTTTTACATTGCAGGCAGCCTGGATATTGCTTTTGCTTTTGCACTTACTAGATATTATTTGTGGCATCTCAAAGCTCATTTGTTGGGCCTTGGGGGGAATGGGAGTATTCCTGTTATATGCCTGGGAGTAATAAGGTTACCCATTATTTGGCTGCTCAATTTTATTTGTTTTTTCTTCTTTATGTCCTTATGTCCTGAACACATTGCTTGACTTCTCAATGTTTTTTGTTTGACAGAACGAAGGCAGGCAGAAGCTGCTCGTATCAGAGAGAAGTATCCGGACAGAATCCCTGTATGATATTGCCTCCTTTAATCCCCCTTTTTTTAAAGGCATTTAAAACCATTTTTAAGTGGTTGCAAGCCTGGAATTTCCATAGGTCTCATATTTGCTGCTTCTAATATTTGGTCATATGTGGCTATCTAGGTTATTGTGGAGAAGGCTGAAAAAAGTGACATCCCTGATATTGACAAGAAGAAGTAAGTTACATCTCTCTCTCTGATATTTACATTTAATTTTTGTGTTGGCCTGTTGATTCTTAATCTTGGCTGATTGTTTTGTTTCCCATATGACGTATACTGCTATGAATTCAATTGAAGGAAATATTAAGCATATTCTTAAATTGTTTTGGAGATTGCTTCTTAATACTATGGTTCTATCTGTTAGAGGTCTTGTTTGATCTTGAGCTTCTAACTTTGTGTAAACCTGGGGAAATTGCTTGAGGTGTTTTGTTTGGATACCTGATGTAAATATATTCTTGAGCTGTTCTACGTTGATTTCTACACCCCCTTCTTCCTCACCCCAAAAAAATAAGAAGGGTTTTTGGGGGGGGGGGGGGGGGGGGGGGGAGGTGGAGGGAAACAAAGGCGCTCTTGTCAAATTCACCACTTAGGAAGGTGTATAGTACAAATTTCGAGGCAAGGCTTTTTATCTTTGTCAATGTCAATAAATTTGATCTTAAAAAGAGCAATCCCATTATGTGTCCATTATATTGAGCCAGTTCCTAGATTCTCATTACTGTGTGATCGTACATGAAGGTACCTGGTTCCTGCTGATCTAACTGTGGGGCAGTTTGTCTATGTGGTGCGAAAGAGGATCAAGCTCAGTGCTGAAAAGGCTATATTCATATTTGTAAAGAATATTCTACCACCCACAGGTAAGAATATTATTGTTTTTAATGGTCTCTGGCCTGTTGTCGTGGAAGCTTGTTCTTGCTCATGTCTTGGCTAGGTCGTTATTTATGCCATTTGTTGTTGTTTTTTTTTCCCCCAGCCGCAATGATGTCAGCAATTTATGATGAGCACAAAGATGAAGATGGGTTTCTCTATATGACATACAGCGGTGAAAACACATTCGGAGCTCTTTAAGTGTCCGGCCTACTAGGGGTTTGTGTAAATAAGTTTCAAGACAAAACTGCTGAAGTTTGTATATAGTGTCTACTGGTAGTGTCAGTCTAGCTATATGCCTATGGCCATTGTCCCTTAAACATGAATTTCTGAAGTTGCCGGTTTATCAAAGCTTATTACTTTGTGATGGTCCTTGATGCCATATAATTTGAACTTTCATTTCTATACCACCCTTTCTAGCTATGCTTAGTGTCGTGTTTGATATCATATTCATGGCAAGCTTGTATTATTGTTTGATGTTCTTCATGGTGTTAAGTTGTCTGCATATCTGTTTTTTAAAGCGGTTACAGTGTTTATGCTTTGTAGGAGGAAACTAGGAATGTGGGTCTGAGGCGTTTGCTTGTGTTGATCGAACTGGTTTGAGTGTTTATGCCGTGCAGGACGAAACTAGGAATGCGGGGTATGGAGCCAAGTTAGATTGCTTACCTTTGATGGTTAGACTGTAACAGTGAAGTGCTTGTGGGAGGGGAGGCGCGGGCTGCAGAAGCATTGGATTTGCTGCTGGCCTCCTCCTCCTCCGCCCCCCCTCTCTCTCTCCCCCCCTTCTCTGTTTTTTTGGGTGGTCGGGGGATAGTCATTCATTCATTCACTGCTTATCTCTCTCTCTCTCTCTCCCTCTCTCCTCTGTTTTTTGGGTGGTTGGGGGATAGTCATTCATGATCGGGGGATAGTCATTCATTCATTCATTCACTGCTTGTCTCTCTCTCTCTCCCCCTCTCTCCTCTGTTTTTTTTGTGTGGTCGGGGGATAGTCATTCATTCATTCACTGCTTGGTTTCTTTTATTTCAACATATCATTATCGGGTTTTAGATGTGTCTCCGGTCCGGTTTGGGTGTTGGTCTTCATATACTCATCAAACGTGACTTAGCATGACAACATGTTAAGCCCATTGGGTCCCATTTATGCCATGTTCTTTTCATGGTATATTTGTGGTCTTTCACTCTTTCTCACTTCTTTTCACTCCTTAAAAATAAATATTATTCTTCCTCACTTGTCTCCATTTCCTCCAACCCCTTTCCACCCTATTTCATTTTATTCGACTCCGGCCCACTTTTTCCCATACTTTCTATACCCTTCCATTTCCTCTCATGTCCACTCCATTCCGCTCTTTCTCGCTCGGTTCCATTCTTCCCCACTCTTTTCCACTTCATTTCATTCCTTCCCACTGTTGTATACAACAAATCATCCCTACCTATACCATTTCACTCCTCACTTTGTTCAATTTCTTACCGTTCCACACCTATAATAGGTCCATGAAAAGAACATGACCTTAATTATTTCCAAATCGTTTAATTGTAGTGAATTTAACGGGTTTGGATCGGTCTAGGAGGTCCTACCATCTCTAGACATAGGATGCTTTTGATTGAATAAAAAGATCTAAGACCTGGGACTTAATTATATCCAAATCCTTATTGATCTGCTTGTAGCATATTGACATGCTTGTCTTTGCTCTACCCTTTTCACCCAGGTTCGAATTTGGGCGGAGACCTTCCTTTGCCAATTAATTGGAAGAGGGAGGGGGTGTGTGGGTTGGACCTTGGGCTCTGGCAGCTTTGTCTCCTTCTCCCAGGCTAATTGGCCTGTTAGGTCTTTTCTCAGATGGAGGGCTCAATAGGTAGCCCATGTTTACCATTGTAAAAAAACAAAAAAAAGAATATATACGAATCCTTTACGCCTGATATACCTCCCCCCCAAAAAAAAAAAAGAGGAAAGGATTGTGGGTAGGCTTTTTTGGTGAATACATGCACAAGTTTAGGGCGAGCTTTTCTTGCTCAGTTGACAGCTAGCTCACTTGTTGCACACATCTGAGATTCTGTTTGTGATAAGCTCATATTTCCTTGTGGATAGGGGACGAGGAGACTGAGTAACAGGCCTTGGGGTTGGGCCGAAGTTGATGCGTGTTGTCCCCTCCCTTTAGCCCAATTTCACTACATGTTGGGAACTGAGACAGGGCCAACATGGGAAGGGCCATTACCCACATAAAAAAATGCACACAATTTATAAAGCTTGGGGGGGGGGGGGGGGAATTAGTTATCTACTGTAAAGTTGGCCCCACAACTTATGTAGACTTTTTAAAGAGTAATTCAACTTTCATAGAGCAAGTTAACTCCAAATAGAATAAAATTCAAATTTTTAGCAACAAAACACTGTGACGTATCCTTTATTTTTTGTGTCATATTATGGACATTGAAGTGATATTAGTTAAAGATCTTTTGATATAGGACACTAAATCAAAAAATATATATATAATGATATTCTCTAATATCTTACGATGGTTTCTGATACATAATGCTCTACGTACTATCGATATTGATTATTAATTTATATGAACTTATGAATTGAAAAAACAAAAAGTGATACTATATTTCAAGTGAAGTAATAAGTAATGCAAAAGGTTCAATACAAAAATGAGCAGTTTCATTTTCTGATCTACACCTTAAAAAATGTGAAGCAGACGACTTTAATTAGAAGCCAAAAAGCTTGAGAATTGAGATATGCTGATGCAAAGGGGGAAAGTAGGGGAGTTGCAGATGCATGCACCAGCGTCCATATAATTGGCTAAAATCTACCTTCAACATGCATGTGACGATAATAGAGTCCAAAAATAATAAATTGACAAATAATTGATACAATTCCAAATCACTAAAAAAATAAAATAAAATGAAAAATTGGAGGTTGAAAATAATGCAAAGGAGATGGGGAAGGGGGAAAGGGGGGGGGGGGGACTCGAGTGCATGACAATGAAAGAGAAGAGAACCTCCACTTTCACATGACTTTTCACCCTCAAAATATGCTGAATTTAGGGGGTTTTGTTTTTGTAGGGGGAAGAGACCTTACCATTCACATTTGTTAATTGATTAAATTAAAAAAAAAAAAAAAGGATGCTTGTGTTTTCATGTAAGGAAGGCAAAATGTAGTAGTTAGATCCTAGTCCCAAAAGTATAATAGTATTGTACTCCTTTATAATATGATTAGCAAATTTTGGCTTTATCAGAGATAAGTAGTCTCTGATCTTGTCGGAGAAAATTTAAAGAAAAAAGAATCCTAAATTCAAAAGTATAAAATTTAGGGATTATGTAAATCGAAAGATTGAAAAAATAAATCTTACATTTAAAAAAGAATGAAACTCTAATAAATGGAAGCATAATGCAACGTATTCAAAGAAGTATAATCTAATATTCAACAAAATACACCTCAAAAATATGAATTTTATTTTGTTCTTTTTGTTTGACCTTCCTGAAAACTTTCAACCCTGAAAACTTTGAGCAATTGAAGTTATTTGAGTCATTATAGGTCTTTGGCTCTAAAACCCTAGAAAAAGGAGGAACAAACCAAATTTCCCAAATCCCCTCAACCAAAAAAAAAAAAAAAAAGTCTTTGGCTCTTATAGGAGTAATTTAGAAATTCTATAAAAAACATCAACTTTAAAGGTTTTTATTATTATTATTATTTTAGTCTCGGCACGTACATTAAGAATGTAAGTTTGCAATTAAGTCACGGGAAGAAGGATGAATTGAACCAAATCCTTTATCACTAAGCAATACTCTAACTCGAAATGAAATTCAAGAGATTATAATAGAGGTAATATAATAATTACTAAACTCTACAATCTACCATCTTATGAAAGTTCAAATTAAAAGGTTTGCACTTTTGGGTACATATGAGGCGTAAAGGTTCACATATACTGGATTTAAATTCAGATTTTTGACAGCAACTTTCAAAAACTTTATCGATTAAATTAATCGACACTGATAAAAAAGAAGTTGTATGACAAGAGAGATGATTGGAGAGGTAGGTAGGGAATGCATGTAATGGACAATTTTGGAGTGGGGAGATAAAAGTGGAAATGCCTGCTGAAATAGTGGAGGGTTAAATGCCATGAAGCTTGGTTGTGTGAATATTGAAAATAACTTAAAAGAAAGGGTTGGCTCCCTCAACACGGAGCCCCTGCCCATGCTCCCTTTAAGGATCCATCATGCCATTTTTGTGCCGACTCCATATGGAGAGGAGGGCTAAATTTTATTCTTATTTATTTTTTATTTTCCTTTTCTTCCTTTACTTTGCTCTTTTTGGTTGGTAGAGTTTAACGAAAATACATAGATATAAGAAAATTAAAATTTTAGCCTTTGTCACAATCCTTATATAATTTTTGCTTTTTAGGAAAATAAAAATTTTTAATTATTTCAAAAATATACATAGGGTGTAATACAAGGTACATTTTGTCACATGACCCCACTAAACACAAGTATTTGAATGTTCCTATTTACTTTGTGTAATATGAGGAATCATTTAAACCTTATTGCATAGAAAATACGAAGACTTTTTATTTATGAAACCTATATTTTTCTTTTACTATTTTGTATCTGATAATGAATTATGTTTAAAGAGTAATAGCATATAATTACATATATAGGATAAGAAAATAACTTTTCAAATCCAATACAGCCAAACCTTTACTCGTTAACATTGTGCTAATTAAAACCTAATTATCTAACTTTTTGGTTGAAAAATTAATAACGGTGTACATTACTTGTCGCGGATTATTACTAGCCAAAATAAAGCATTTAAAATCCTTAACCCCTCCCCCAAGAAAAAGGATTTTGAAGTAAAATCCATAGTATATCTATTTTTTAACGGGAAAACTAATGAACAATTTCATTAATAAAGCACCAGATGACACTAATCGCACAGAGATAATTTAATTTTTGAGAACTAATATAAATCTTATTGATTTAGACTCCAAAACCATGGCAATCACATCATCTGTAATCTACGAGCACCCTACATCTTCATCGTTGATGGAGAACCTAATAATATGTGCCATAGTTTGAAAGTCATTCTTCATTCAATGTTTTGGACCTCACTAACTACTCGCGACTCTCATTAGAAGAGAGACTAAGAATCCCATCAAAGGGTTAACAAAGGAAATCATTTTTCCGATTATTAGTATGGTAAAACCAAAGATAAATTCCCCTAAGCATGATGCCAACCGCGAATAAGCAAATTCACACCTAGTAAGCAAATAAAAGAGACTGAAGGGGAGCCTTGGAGCAACAGTAAGGTTGTCTCCGTGTAACTAAAAGGTCACGGGTTCGAGCCTTGGAATCAACCAATAATAAAGTCATGATAGATTGCCTACAATACACCCCTTGGGGTGGGGCCTTTCTTCATACCTTACGTGAACGCGGGATACTTGTGCACCGAGCTGCCCTTTAATTTCAAGCAAACAAAGAGACTATTAAGCAACAAAATAGGTGGTAAGTAATTTCTAAAATCTCTGTCACTTTAAACAACTAAATCTCGCTGCCACCCTTAACTCAAAGAACCCATCCAATTCCAACAAAGCATTATGATTACCTTTCCATTTTCTTCCTCAAACTCCCCATAATCCTCCTAATGGTAGAAGTTTCGTCCAATATAATACAGACGAACGAGTTGTCTACTTAAATTTAGTGGCTGAAAAGTCAAAATTTTACTATTTACACAGAAATCAATCAAAACGCAACTTTCTATTAACAAAGATCACGATGCATAGTTAGAGGAGGCTAGGTTTTTTTCTTCTTTTTTTTTTGGGGGGGGGGGGGAGAGGAGCAGGAGAGAGAATATAAATCAACATACAACAAAGCAAAGAAAGGGTGGTTGGGGGGAGGGGGGGATGTAAATCATCAACGTTCAACAAAGCAAAGCTCTAAACCTACAAAAAAGAAAGAGTGACATTTCCGTAACAGAGAATTAACCCAAAGCAAAGATACTTCTATTTATCAAATAAATTTAGTTTTTAACAGGAGTTACTTAAATGGTAATGCAAGTTTGAAGAACCTATGTAGGAAGCTTATATAATATTTGCTAAGGGAAATATCATGCATTCCCCCTTTCAATAAGCTTAGTGCAATCAACAACAAACAACTATCTTGTTCATTTCCCCTTAAATTCTCTTGTTAAAGTTTCGCAATTAATCTCAGTATGTTTCAGCAGCAATCTTAGCAGATTCCAGGCAAGTTGTCCCAAGCATAGCGGCTAGAATTTCGATTATCATCATCCTCATTGACATGATCATAATTGATAGGGCTTGCAGCAGAAAAGGGTGAAAGCTGCAGCAGATGATCAAGTCCATTGTAATTATCATCAGGGCTGACAACAGAGGACTGCCCGACTGAACTTTCCTGACAGCCATCGCTGCACCAGTCGGGAACTCGAACAAGTGAAGGGATCAGCTCAAGAGTGTTCAATAAATCATCGTTTGTGGTGGTCATTTGTCGCTCTTCTGATTCTTCTTTCTTGACTATTCCTGCATTATTGTCCAGGAACACAAGATTTATTACTACCAAGTCCAATAGGATATAATGATTTACTGTCATATAGGAAAATGAATCGCAAAAGTATGGTTAAGTGGTAATATATCAGGACTTCAAGAAATAACTCATCCTAAATAATCATTATCACACAACTCCACTTGAACCTATTGCTATTGATTCCTCCTGACACAATAGCTAAATATACACAAGAGATCCCCCCCCCCGCCTCTTTCTTTCTGTCCATTTCCAACTTCATCTGCAGTCGAGCTGATCTTTGGCAAGGAAGAGTAGATGAGATCAGCAATCTGAAAAAGAACTTGATTTCAAGCTATAGTGCTGCTTTATGGGCAATGAGCATTATCATCGTCAAGTTTCAACAAAGAGATGTGAATTTATTTTTACTTAGCAATCCTGAACAGATAATGAGCGGTATACGAAAGATTAGCCCATTGTATATTCAGCTAAGTTAAGCCTCATTGAGCGCAGAGAACGTACAGCCAGCTTCATCACTTTGATTAGCTTTGGTTGACTGTCAAATACTCATCATTATATCCTAATCTAGCATAAAACTTCTGAGTTAATGCGAATCTTCATCTATTTCTGTGTGTATTAACGTACTTTTCTGAGATAAGTTGTGTCTAATTATGATTACTACAAGCTGTATCCATCTGTCTCTTGACTTGCACAATAACCAGAAGGGAAAGACAACGATTAGAGGCAAACGCCAGCATGGCCAGACCACCATCCCACTTTCCTTTGAAACTTTGAAACTGAATAATGCCTTGGAAAAGCCAAGCTCGCCGCACTTCAAATGCTCATAACCATGATAATGACTAGTGCGAAGAATTTTTTTTTTTGGGGGGGTTTTTTGGGTTTTGGATCATCCATTTCACTGGAGTCGAGCTACTGTTGGCCCAATAAGGCGTAGAGCTCTCCCATCACAGATTTTGTCCATTCACAAAACTTGAACCCGAGACACTAGTGGGAAGAAGTGACATCATGAAAGAGACAATCAAAATTAGGGTGCCAAAGAAGGAAATAACAGAATGGAGGGCAGACTTGCTGCAGCCCATCAATGGTAGCCCTAAGGTCATTAGCAAGAAATCCAGCATGCACGGGAGGAATTGAGAAATAAGATTAGAAGTCAGCATTTATTACCGCTTAACTGCATTCAGCAATAAATTTTGAATTGAATTCCAAGCTCAGAACAACGACAGAGTGTAGTGGTAAAGCATAGCAGGGAAAGGAATCCCCCTCGATGACTCTATGATTGGTACCAACTACCACGATGCCACAATCATCAATGACTTCCAATCAAGAACAGAGTAAATGCATCTCAAACGCAGCACATTTAATCAATCATATCACAAAAGCCTACAATAATGAACTGGATTCCATTCCACATCTGGTAAGGAGCTTAGTATGTAGTTACTATAATCTATATACCCTCTCCATCTCACTTTGACCATTCTAAATATCTAATATCATTGTAAGCATATAATCAACCATCATCTAAAACATCATTGTAGCATCTATTCGACCATTGAACTAAAGCCTGCTACTAGTTGCAATTGTTACCTTTTCCTAGTGATATTTAAGGAGAATCAACTATGATAATCATCGCAAATGACATTCGAGACAAAACAACTACAACAATCATTCTGACTTAGAGGGCTTTGACCGACTATCTATATCACCCATAGATTTTAGGAATTAAATTTTACTTCCAAACAAAAACTAATAAAGTATCAAAGACCATGCTTATGCATAACTTTTCCCATTAGCTACAATTTCAAAGGCAAGGAACAATTTCATGACACAATCATTTTGGCATGGAGTAAATCAACCAAAGCCAAGTAAAACTCACCAGTGGAAGAGTTCTCAGAGCTTGAAATATCCCACTGGAAATCACACTCTACTTTCTGCCTCTTCAAACTACCACCTCCAATCTTCTCTTGAGCTTCATGCAGCAGATCATCCAACAACCCACTATTGGTTCTAACCGCATTATTACTTGCATCAATATTCACTTCTTCATATTCCAAGTCATCATCAGTCACTTTTTGGCAATGTTGGTTTGAAGGGAGCTCATAACACAAGCCATCGAAACTCGATGACCTACAACGATACAGACTCAGACCCGGATCCCCACCCTCAATATGGGTCTGACCTGGATCGAACCTAAACCCAATCGGGTCGGGCTGAAAGGTACCCAATTGAGAGGGGGCAGAAACAGTGCGACCCAGAAAAGGGCTCAGGCGTTTGATGGGATGAGAGGGGAGAAATGGGGGAGGGTGGTGGAGGGTAAACAGAGAGGAGGAGAGAGAAACTGGGTCAAAAAGAGGGAGAGTGGTGGTGGGGTTGTTTGATATGGTTTTGTGAAGATGCAAATGAGGTGTTTGTGGATGTGGATGTGGAGGGGGTGGTTGTTGTGAGGATTGGATTTCATTTGGGTAAAGAGGGAGGCCTTGCCGGAGTCTTCTCTTCACCCTTGTATTCCAATAGTTCTTTATTTCATTGTCTGTTCTACCCGGTAGCTACAAATACACAATCAGTGGTGAGAATTTGGGATGCTCTTGATGATCAAGTTCAGATGCCCACAAGGGCATTGAAGGAAATGTAAACTGTGGAAAATGATTACAGCAAAACCCAGAAAAAATAGCACGGAATTTGGCGCCAAAATCAAATGCATGTCCAGATAAACTCTGTCAGAACCCTCTCAAATTCAGACACAAAGAGACCCAGAAAATTTTCCATTCAGGATCAGAATTGAAGACTGCATGTTACATAAAACAGCAGATATATTTATAAAATCTCCCCATTAATGAATTGAGACATCTACTGGAAAGCCCCTTTTAGAAACCCAGAAAAGGAGAACATAAAAAAAAAAAAAAAAAATTCAACATAGCCCAGATTGAAATGAATTTAGCTGGTACCAAACTACTAATTAAAACAAGCGAAAAGTAAACAACACCCCAAATTCTCCATTGAACATCAGGATTGAACACTGCATGTTGCATAAAAACAGAGATATAATTGTTTGCCATTTAATCAATCAAAACATCTACTCAAAAAGTCATATAATACTAAAAAAAGGAGAACATGAAATTAAAAAAATAAAAAAATAAAAATCAACATACCCAGATTGAAATGGATTTCGCTGGTGCCAACCCACCAACAAAAACAGAGTAAAATCCCCAAAAAAACTTTTTAAAAAAACCACACCCCAAATTTCAACTTCAACAAAAAATAAGCGTTAACAACTTTTGAATCCAAAATGAGAGAGAGAGAGAGAGAGAGAGAGAGAGAGAGAGTTGGAAGATATATACATGGGCAGAAATGCGAGCCCACTTGTTACCAAGCTTAGAATGAAGGTCAATGATAAGACGTTCTTCATCAGAAGAGAAGGCGCCCTTCTTCAAATTGGGACGCAAGTGATTAGCCCATCTGAGTCGGCAACTCTTACCGCAGCGCTGAAGTCCGGTGTTTCTCTGGACGGCGTTCCAGTTGCCTTCGCCGTGTTTCTTCACGTAATCAATCAACACCGCATCTTCCCCCGCTGACCATGGCCCCTTCTTCAACACCCCTCCTCCTCCTCCACCTTCTCCACCGCCATTGTTCGTCATTGGGGTGTGTGTGGGTGTATGTATATAAAAGAAAAATCAGCTCAAATTGGAAACCCAACTCAAATTAAAGTACGTTTGATTTGGTTTTCTGGGTTTCTGATTTGATTTGATCTGGGGATTGGGATGTGTACTTGGATTATGGGATTTGCAGAATTGTACTAAATACAAGGCGGAGACAGAGAGAGAGAGAGAGAGAGAGAGAGAGAGAGAGAGAGGGAGGGCAAACGGGGAAGGGAAGGGGATATGGGGGAGAGGGAGGGGGGTTTATCATACGCAAGGCCACATGGCTTTTGCCATTTTCACGCCCCCCTTTTTTCTCCTTTTTATTTTTTTTCCTCTCTCCTGCATCATCATCTTCTTCCTCATTTTTGGTACCCATGGTTCATGGATCATCCCACTTGAATGGTGGGCACAAGCAAATCATGCTCAACATTAAACTTTCTTATTATTAAAATAATAATAATAATAATAATAATAATAATAATAATAATTACTATTACTATTACTATTAATATTATTATCTAATAATCACAATAATAATGGGAAATAAGTGTCTGCTAAATCAATTAATGAAGTTTATCAAAGTTATTAGTACTAAAGGTCACGACTCTATGTATTCCACCTATATTAGTTTTTTTTTTTTTTGGGCACATTCTATTACACAATAATATATATATGATGGTCAGACAAGTAAACAATTAAAAAAAATACACATCTAGTAATTTTTTTCTTTTTTTTCCTTTGAAATTGGGAAAGGCTTTATATTCAATAGTCCAACTAATAAAATTTTAGGTTGACAACATAGATTATAGAAAAGAAAAACTTTTATGATATCTAAACAAATCTTTTATTTATGTTGATACAAGCACATATATTTCCTTTGTTTCGAAAAGACGGTTCATCTTATAATAAAAAGTCTATTTTATATGAGACATAATAAAACTCTTTATTTTACACACATTACTATCATTTTGGAATAAAGAAAATAATAATATTCTAGTGATATCTATCAAACTGCAATTTCTTAAAACCAATAACTTACCTCAAATAACCCAAAGTTTCTTGATTATCTTAATCAAAATATTCATTCTTAATAATAGTACAATGACAATCCCTTATCTTCTGCTTTATATATATATATATATATATATGTTTTGATCAAATTAAATAAGTCTTTTCTCGTTATAGGATGGAGGGCAAGGGTAGGGTCATCCGTTTACGTACAAATGAAGGGAGAGGAGGGAAAAGGGTTATCACAAATAGTGAAATTGAAGCCCTGGTCTCCATCTTGCATGCAAAGTATCAGTTTCTCATTCTCTCAAAAGAACGTCCTACAAAAATATATGAGCATGCATGACATTTACCAGCTCACCTCTTCCATAAATTATATGGCTTAGCTAATTTAACAAGCTCGATCATTCTAAGTCCTCTTCCCCCCCCCCCCCCCCAAAATTAAGATGTAAATGAAGATATAAATATCAAAAGTTCGCAGCGTCTAACTCAAATATAATCTCTAATATATGCTCTTAAATATTTTTGTACCAACTAAACTAAAACCTATATATTTACCTCAGTTCTAGGCATGTTCATCTGCTTTGATCATGTTCTCTCTCTCGCAGTTATGCTTATTTCAATTTGTTTGTGAACATAATGCTTTCTTTATTTTTCTGTCAATAAGGTAGTACTTGCTGAACAAGTCATGACCGTTTATGATTTGTGTATGATTGCGTGCACTTTTTGAAAGTTGAGGGCAAAATTTCTACTTTTCCATCCTTCATCCTTTTGCATTTTGGTGATTTATCTATATACCTACTTGAGTGGCTACTAATTAAGTTGGATTTACTGAAATTTCAAGTATTTTTTTAATTTATAAAGATCCACCTTTAAACGATTTTTATAAAGATGATGAATAAGCCAATCTAAACTAACTCAATTCAATCACTATATAGCCAACTGATGATAATTAATATCAACAAATTAAGCTGTGTATTTTTCCTTATTAAGAGATAATATAAACTCATTTGTCAAGTGGAGTTTGGTTAATTTAATCCATATAACCTATTTCGTTTGAGCATGAAATGATAGGGTTTGACCAGCTTAATTATCAGTGCTTATCATGTCATCAATATATTCACCTCATCAAATGGTTGATATAACTGATCCATATCGGTCTAACATTCTTATCAAACTTATTTGAAAAAGAAACAGAGGGAACTAAGTCCTCACTTATAAGAAACAATCATCCTTAGCCAATTCAAGCTTTAGCTCATACTAGGCTGAAAACCAATGTTCTTGGCGAAGGTATGTTTTCATGAACTTATCATAAGTAACTTATTATTGATGAATGCAGATGATTACTGAAGAGTGAAGATCCCAGTTGAAATTATGAGTGGAATTTATGAGTAAGTGCTGATGAGTGCTCATCAGTGATTTGTGCTTATCAGTATTAAATGCTGATGATAAGTACTTATTTTAAATTGAAAAGAGTATACCTATAATCAGACTCGAGGAGAATAGTTAATAAGCTCTACATGCCATTTGCTAAATCCTATCGAGCTTTTTTACAATCAATTAATGTATCATGGCCCCCAGCTAAGGCATGGGAAACTCTATATCATGATATGAATTTGCAGTGCCAATGGTAGTCTAGTACGCAACCGTACCTAAACCTCCAGCTATTTGAAGATCGCACCTAGCAAGTACAAATTACAAGTGCCATGATCTGTTCAAAACCAAACAATATAAATCCCCCTTTCTCCCATAGGTGGGTCAACTATCGAATATGTCATATAAACTATGAACCAGATAAAATTTGAATCCAAATGCACCACATCTGTATATGTGCGAAACATGAACATATATAGTTTTAATAAAACTAAGTTTGGGTTAGGACCCTTTGGATCCTATATTTAGGATACATCAGTGACTATCGAGCCAAGGGGGGAGGACGGAAGCAAGCTAAGCTCTACTTCCGTGCCTAGAAAAGCTTGCTTTGCTTCTTGAAATTAAACGACTGCCCCGACCCTGGCAAATGGAACTGTGCCACTTTCTCTCCTTGGTTTGCAATGTTGATTTCTAACATAAGACAACTCCTATGTTAGTTTCCTTAAACTCACTGTGTATTTATTAATATGTTTTGATGAAAGATAAAAAAGGGTTGATCCATTGGTATATTTATTATTTTATAATTGAATCCTCCTTAATGTTTAAATATGCTATATTTCTAGGTGGATATTGACATGTTAGTATTTTTTAATTGATCTTATACAAGGTGTCATAATATCTTTGAGATAGTTTAGTATTTAAATTTGAATATGTGATATTTATGATATTATATTTGGTGATCCAAATTTGATTATGAGATTGTGATTCTTTATGTGCCCATATTTTAGAAAAAAATCAAGATTTGCCTAAAGTTGTTATGATTTTTTGAGATCATGTTTTGAAGATTGTTGCTTGCTCTAAATTAGGTACTAATCAGCAAAGATCTTCAGCATTATATTAAGCAAGTAGCCGTTGGAAATCAAGATTATAGATGTTGAGCAAAACTACAGAATTCAAGGGCTTGAAATACAGACTTTAAGGCCTTGAGCTGCTGTTGAAGACCATCCTTCCTCTTTTGATGCAATGGTCACTTTCCTAATGATCTCTCAATATCTCCAACATTATTTACCTATAAATTGAGAGGCATTTGCAGCTAAAGAAGACACACAAGAGAGAGCACAAGCAACAATACTTACTTGCATACCTTGAATTTTAATTTACCATTCATTCATTTGAGTTGTATTTTCAAAGTTGTAATTAGGTGGTATCATAGAGTTGAAGGGTCAACTCTACCAAGCTTGGTTGAGGGTTGTAACTATCCTTTCTAATAAAATTGGGTTAATCCTAGAGTTAGGAAACTTAAGGCGGGGACTAAGCCTAGTTGAGGCCAACTTCATTAAAAAGTGCTCGTGTCTTGCCCACATTTACTTTTTCATATTCCTATTATTTTGTGACTTAGATCATCACTCTATTCACCCCTTCTAGGGTAATTTAACTAACCAAATCAGGCCAACAGTTTATTTTTTTTATGAGCTTGTTGTCCCTTTTCATCTCAACTTCCATCAGGTTGAAATTATTGCATCCAAGGATTGAAACATGGTGTGTAGAGGTTAAACTACTGCACCTAATATTGCTCCAAGCTAGAAGGACTCAGTATATCGGACTTGATAAACTATTTCAGACGAAAAATCAATTGAATTGAAGAAAAAATCCATTATAGGTACATTTTTTGGGGACAAAACAACGTAACACATCAAACAGAATATCCTATAATCTTAGCCATAGACATGTGAGAGGGAAACAACAAAACTTTTAGCACAAGCTATTCTATGACTCTAGAAAAAGGAGATAAATTAAGCATAACATTGGTATGGTCCATACATAAACACAAGAGCGATGAATATCCATGATGATGTTTATAAACCTCAGGGATTTACCCTTTTTGGATGCCCCCCCCCCCCCCCCAAAAAAAAAGAATCCCAATATCATATCATTTTGCATCATATGTCATACTATGTGCTTTTGCCAAGAAAGATAAGATGATGAAACCCAAGTCTTTTTGCATCATATGACGAAGGAGAAATTGTCACCACCCATAATATCACCTTTGGTAATGTCAGCATAAGGCAAAGTCAAGCAGCAATTTGCAGCAAATTTTGTTGTTTATGCGATTTTCCTGGGCCATTGGATTTGTTTGGCAGCCCAAACAGGTTATGTATGCATCCATGGTGAGCCAAACAACTAGATTTGATAAAATTCATATGTATCTTATTTTCTGAGCAAATGATGTTTCGATATTTAATACAATTTATGTTTGAAAAATGAAAAAAGAATGTATATCCCATTCGGTCCGAATCTAGTCGATCTAATTTGAATATTTTCAACTACTCGTATTTTGTAACTTAATTTGACCAATCAAAGTCGATATTGCAATAACTCGAAAATTATGACCTTACCTAATACATGCGAATCAAATAATCTATTCATTATACAAAAATCCAACGTCTTAGAAAAAATCCAACCTGGCATGATAGGGAGAAAGAACGGTTAAATTTTGTATTGGCACACCAAATGATTGTTTCGTGAACCCGACCCTTTGGGGGGGGGGAAGGTTGACGAATTCTAATTACAAAAAAGTTTGTGCAAGATTTAGAATGTCAACATCTACACACAATCTTATCTTTTTTACATGCTCTATGTAGAAAGGGTATTTTTCTTTTTGGAGAACAACAAAGACCAAAAAGATTTGAAAAAAAATTTTTTTTATAATTAAAAGAATCCATATACAAAATCATTTCATTCTTTTTTGTAATCTGATTATTTCTTACTCCAGTTGAAAAAGGATTGATTCAAGTTAAAACTAAACAAAGCGTCAAATTTTCACATGAGCAACCCTATCCCGATCCAATGTTAAAGGGGAGATCCTCTTAAAACTCATCGAGTACTGCACCAAGCGCGCAGACCCCACCGTCTCCAAGGGCCATGACATGGCCATTTGGGATGAAGATCGAGTTTGTTAAAGCAGTTGACTTGGACACCCTCTATGACCTCATGTTGGCTGCTAATTTCTTGGATGGTAAGGAGCTCCTAGACTTC
>JAKOGI010000131.1:665000-812500 GCA_029747015.1 Carnegiea gigantea | reverse complement strand
AAATATATATAGAATATACCCTTCGTATTTGATTGACGAGCATTGTTGCGTGGCATATCTTCCTACGAACCACTAGCTCAAATGATCGTCAGACAGTTGAACTCCAAGCTACATGATTCTGAGTGTCCTCGTGGACTTGAGGAAAGTCAATTAGAGATTAACCAAACAAATGTCCAAGATTTTCAGAGAATACTTGGGGAGTTTAGTTTTCATCGAGTTCTTCAAAGAACAACTGAAACTAATTTTATGAGCCTTTGCAATTGGACTTCTTCACTTTTCAGAACAAATGTACGTATTCGGGACCATCGAGATTCGGGTTGCGGTGCTATTGGCGAATCTCATCGATAAAGATGCCATTAGACGGAGAAACCTTCGGCAATCACAGCACCTAGTGAGTGATGAAGAAGCAGTTATGTTAAACTAACGATGTGTACAAGTTCAAGTTACATTACTTACACATAAACATGTGCATAAGCTTTTATGTAAATAATGAGTCAGGTCGGGTCGATCCATAGGTAATCTGCTTTCAGTCCATTTTAAAATGAAACAAACTTGCGCAAAAAAGAAAAAAAAAAACTCCATATAATAATTATTGTTATATATAAAGTATTGATAATAAGTTTAAGTAATTGTAGCATGTAGATTAATATGACAAGTTGAAAAAGTGATGGGCCCTTAATGAGCCGACCCAACCCAACCCATTAATATGCTTAATGGACCAACCCACTGTTGACATGATCTATTATTAACTTGACCCTTTATTAACCATATTTAAAATGGACCGACCCACTTGACCTGATGGGTGCTCGACCTATTACCCATCCCTAACCAATAATGATGGATAAAATAACTTATTAATATATGTGCTCATTAGGGTTGCTTGTCCTTTGCACTTTAATTAGGATTGCAAAGATTAAAAACATTAAAACACACTTGTTTAAAAACCATCTCAATCAAAAGTTTAAATTTAATAGTTAGAAGTTCAAGAATAACTTTATATTCTAACATATCTCCTCTCACGAATGCTCTTTAAGCTTAAAATGTGGATGCTGCAAAGGCTCTCTAAACCCTGCATAGTGAATCAATACATTGGTTGTTCAGATTTGAACTCAATGCCTCTCATTCAGAAAGGTTCTAATACCATGTTCATACTCATCTCAACTAAAAGCTTAAAACTAATGGATGAAAGTCAAGAAATAAATTTCATGCTCCATAAATACCAATTTTCTTCCCCTTTTACACTAGAGAGGACTCCGTTGACCTTACCCATGATATAGGATATAATGTAAATCTACAGTTTGGTACTCCCTCGATCCATTTTTTTCCTTCCTATATTGATTTTTACTGGTTAACATAATAAAATTTTGACCACGAATTTCTAATAAATGATCACAAGTTTGAAATTTGAAATTGGAAATTTGATGGTTTAAAGATATATATTTAAACCTTTCTATGTCATCATATCTTTCCATTAGCATCTAACATAGTAACATGTTTGTTTGTAATAATTAGTTAAAATTCAATATATTTGACTTTGAAAAGTCCAATTAGGAAAGAAAAAGTGGGACGGAGGGAGTAATAAGATGTCCATGTTCAACCTCTAATCATTCCATGTAATCTTGGGATATGTTGTGGATTTGGATTTAGAGTTGGAGTGATTGGAAAACTAGATAAAATCCTCATTTTAATCTTCTTTACTTTTCTTTTGCAAGATTTACATTTGTTCATGAATTTTGCAAAAGTTTGGATTCAGATCAAATTTGGGACGGACAAATAAGACAACATTTAAAATTCGGATGGGATATTGACAACTTTAGTATGTTTTTCATGATTTGGACAAACTAGATAATTCTAAATTAGGGTCATAATCGGGTTTGCACAATAGAAATGGGAAAAATGGTATGTTTTGATCTAGAAAGTTTTGACAAAAGAATTCATGGCTTTATTCGATTTTTCTCGAATCGAAAATTTGAATAATTGAATCATATAAAATTTTGTGAGCATTATATCCAAATTGCGAGCACTATCTTCAACGTGTTTATATTTAGGGCGTGTTTATTTTTAGTGTTTTGGAGGAGCAACTAATAGGTTGGAGTAGATTGAAGCAGTTTGGAGTAGGTTTGACTATGGTTAGCAGGTTGGAGATTTTGAAGTCTTTTTTTAGCGATTCTATGAATGTTTAACATTATCATGTGGAATAGCTTTTGATTTTTGTAACACTCTATCACAATCCACGGAAATAATACAACAAAAGAGTTGAAAGCCAATACGCCATTGTAATGCATTAATGACCGTTAGTTTAAAAGATAGATATAGAAGATTTTTAAAGGTTGTTTCTCGATGTTGAAATAATATATGTCATCGCATCTCTACATTGATTCATTACTTTAATGCAAAGTAATGTCAGAAATTAGCATGTTTGATGAGGTTGAAGCATATTTTTAAATGAGTGATAGGTACAATATGCTAAAAACGAATTGGCACCAATGTTTCAGTATCAATAGCGGTTCATACTCTAGGCTGTAATTTGATGCAAAGCAATTCTTGATAACAAAGCACCAGTGTGATATTAAGCAATTCTTGATAATCTAGGAATTTCAGTATCAATACAAAGAAGTACTCTTGATCGCTTTCTTTTGAAATAATCTAGGCACTATACTGTTGTTGGAAATAATCTAACACTAACCATTTCTGGATATTCTGGGTAACTAATCTAATACTAAACAGTGACAACCTGGGTATTAATCAGTACAATGCAGTTCATGGATTAGTTTACTACTCACAGTTCTTGAACACTTTCTTCTGAATTCTGAAAACATTTCTTGCAGGGCGTCCTTCTGATGGGCTGGGACTGGCTATGGATGAGAGGCGTTAGCTGACGGGTAACAAACCCCTATATGAGTACGAGGTCCCAAATGGGTTTCTGATCGAGGTCTTTAGGAAGGCACTCCAGCATGGATCAAACTCATTGGTTTCCAATAATAATCCACACCTGCTTGTGTCAACTTTTGGGAATCTTTCACCCGTGTCCCCATTAAGTTTATCAGGTTCCAACAAACTGAGGATTCAGGTATTGACCCCATGTCAAAGGAAGCTGAATTTTGAAGTTAATCCTACTGTCCAAGTTCGCGTAAAATTGGCAGTCTTTTAACTAGTTTTTCCTATCAATTTGGCTGTAGAAGGCAAAAATTTTACAACAAATCGGATGATGCCACGTGTAAAAAAAAAACCAATTACAGGTTGTCATGTATCACGTTGACTTTGGTGGACCCGCTTGGTCAAAATTAAGTTTAGCCAATTAAAAGCTGCCACATGGCGTCGATGATACAGAAGTTAGTAATTATTTTCTTTATTTAAAAATAAGAAATTAATAACTGGGCCTAGGCCCAAAACCCACTCTAACCCTAGTTGGCAGAGCCTATAAATAAGGGTCCTTCTCCTTCAGTTGGATTATTTAGCATTCGCAGAATTCAGAGCTTAAACGGCAAGGAGCATCCGACTACCAAGTGAGAAGGATCAAAACTTGCAGAGCTCCAGAAACTACAATCAGCCACTTGCAGATCAAAATCAAGAATAGTCTTCAGAGTTCTTCAGCTGATTTGCATCAACCGAGATCAAACATCAAGCCTCGGAATACTCAAGTCATTAGGAGATCGAATCAGAGGATCATCTCATTGTATTAAATTCAGATATTGTACCTACACATATTACATCAATACAAGATTCAATTTGTTTTCTGAATTTCCTGTCTAATTTATTTTAGGCGCGTAATTTGTGTTTATAAATTTTTGGCACGCCTGGTAGGATCTCTCTGCCTCTCATCTCTTTCTCCAAAATACAAGCTCTGCATTCCCTCAAAGGTAACATGGCCATTAAGAATGCTATCACCCAATCTTCAAGGAAAGCTGTCCGATCTGCATCTCAGGGATCAACAACTGCTAGTGCTGCATCTAGTAGTGTCATGACTAGAAGTATGACACAAGCTGCTACCACTATCACTGGAAAGTAATCAATTATGGCTGCACCATCACAGTCACATAAGATCCAAAACCTCGGCTCCAAGGCATCTGATGGAGTCAATCAAATCGCTTCAAATATTCTGAAGCAAAAATCTGTTGCTGGCTTCATGATGCCATAAACAATTCCGCGTGGGATGGATGAACTCCAAACCTACACCGACCCTACTTTCCAACCCTTTAATTTTGAAGATGATGGTTATTCAAGCAGTGATTCCTCTTTGGCATCCTCAAAGGGATCACTTTCCTCGCAAGCTGAAGCTAAATCCTCTGGCACTGTCATCATGCGAGTTATGGTGACAGCGACTGCTAACTTCGAAGAATAACGGGTAAGCATGAAGGCTACCTTGGATAGGCTCTCTAAAGAAAGTGCAGAAAAGGACACCCAAATCAAACGCCAGAACGATCAGATTACTGAGCTGATAAAGAAGCTGGAAAAGAAGTCCTTTAAAGCTTCCAACAAAGGTTCAGGCACCGAAGACTCTGATAAAGAGTCCAACCACAGTGAAGAATCTGATGACGAGCGCAAGGCCAGAAAGGACCGCTCTTTAGGCTCGATGTCTGTTGAGCAGATTCAGAGCTTGATAGCGAATTCAATTAAGACTCAGTTGGAAGGAGGGTCTCACAAGACCCACTTATATACAAAGCCTTATACGAAGATGATGGAGTCCTACCAAGCCAACACCTTGTTCATGATCAAACAAGTCCAGTACATCCAAGAGCAAGGTCCCAAGTCCAAAAGATGGCTTACATTTTACAAGAAGTACAAACAAATGCAAACGAGTTCAAAATAGTTTTTAAACCTAGTTTTGTGTTTCTAATTACTTAGACCTCCATGAGGTTTAAGTCCTACGTTTTTGCATATTTTGGGTCCTCAAGATGTTAACTACCTGGTCCAAATGATTAAATCAAGTAAGGTCAAGTGAAAGATGAAGAACCAGGTCAATATTTCAAACCGTGCAGTCTGAAACCTGGTTTAGACTAGTCCGGGTATTTTGATCTTTTAAGCAGCAAATTATCTCTAAAGTGAGTAATTTCACTTGGAGGAGTTAGAGGACTTCCATAGCTTTTCAACCATATGTGGCAAGCCAGTTTATGCCCACATTTTGCATGTGAAACGTGGCCTCCAATCATAGCCTGAAAACTGCCAGCTACTGCCCGGTTGCATTTGATTGGTACATTTGGTGCTTGAACCACTTTTAGGCTTCCAATTTGTGTCTAGCTACTTCGATGAGTAACCAACAAGCTGTTGGATACAATCATAAGGAAACCACCAAGCTATCCAATGAGAAGCAAGTGAAGAAGACAGCTTCATTCTGAGTGGCTAGCCGAAATGCAAAAGCAACCAGTCACACATCACTACTTTTCTTCATTTCAAGGTAGCTGCTTAAAGCTTAATTACCTGCTTAGTAACATGATTAGCTTTAATCCTAAAGATTAGATAGACTCAATGGATGTACTTAACAAGGATTAAGCTAGGATTAGCGTAGAAACCTCACGGGTTAGCTGAAACCGTGAGCTAAGCTAGTTTAAGAGGTTTACTAATTGTGAAGAAATCTCACTCCCTAAGTTTTAGCTGCTTGATTGCTTGCTAGCTTACCTTTAAGGACTTGTATTCTTCATTTTGTAATCAGATTTCGTACACTTTGAAAGAAAGAAAGAGAGCTTTTCTTTTGAAAAGCATAATACTACACTTACTTATCCTTAACTAGGCCGGTTAAGGTGGTGTTCAAGTTTAGTCCTAATCTTGTTTAAGTGATGATTACTGTATCTTAATCAAGTTTAGGGCCCCTAACCTTGGTTTCAGTGGTGTTTCTGTATTCAAACTTAAGCTTAGTCCTATCCCATTCATCCATTTCAGTTTCGGGTTCCTTGAAAGCAAGTAAAGAACCGTAAGTACTTTGCTTCTTTCTTTGCATTCCTTTGATTGTAATCTTAATCCCTTGAGCTTTACATCATATTTGGTATCAGAGATGAGCTTCTCCTTGGCCTGGTATACTCCCCACGCATCCAGATTCATTCCTAAACTCATTTCTCAAATACAAACTCTATTTCTGTTCTACTCTTAAACCGGTTACAACATGAATACTAGTTTAAGCTTGGAAGAGAAACTTGATGCTGTTTTGAAGAGTAATCATGAGATTACTTCTTCTAATCAAGAACTCAAGAGTTCTAATCAAGAATTGAAGGCTCAAAATGAGTACCTACGCAAACAGTTGGGTGCTTTTCTAAAGCAAAAGCAGAAGATGTGTGAAGAACCTCTCCAATTAGAACCACGAGCCAAGAACAAGTGTTTAGCCATACTCTTGATTCATTTAGTGAGGATGAACCAGTGGGAATGGTTAGGCAAGACCCATGGATGCAAGCAAGCTCTAATGATTTTAGAGTTGAAATTCCTGAATATGAAGGCAAGCTTAATCTAGAAGAGTTCTTGGATTAGCTACACACGGTGGAGAGAGTATTTGAATACAAGGACGTTCCTGAAGACAAGAAAGTGAAGTTCGTGGCCTTAAGACTACGTAAGTATGCTTCTCTTTGGTGGACTAACTTATGTGCAAAAAGAGTCAGAGAAAGGAAGTCCAAAATCAGAACTTGGGAAAAGATGAAATCTAAGCTAAAGGCTAGGTTTCTTCCACCTACTTATGTACAAGATTGCTATTCTCAACTTCATAATCTAAACTAAGGCAATCTGAGTGTTGAAGAATATACAAGAGAGTTCGAAAAGCTTGCGATAAAATGTGATCTCCAAGAACCAGAAGAACAAACAATAGTTAGATACTTGGGTGGACTTGATCCTAGGTATTCTAATGTTGTTGAATTACAAGCTTATACTTCTTTTGATGAGGTTTGCGTACTAGCTCACAAAGTGGAACAACAAAATAAGGCTAGACAGTCCTTTAAACCTCAGAATTCTAAGCCCTTAAACTGGAACACACCCTTTAATAAGGGGAGTTCTAATCCACCTCCTAACCCTACAAATCCTTTTCCTTCCAATCCAGAAAGAACCCCAACTCCACAAAAGGCCCAAGCACCTCCAACCAGACCTAATCCTAATCCCATGAGCACTAGAAGGTGTTTTAAGTGCCAAGGATTAGGCCACATAGCCTCGGACTGTCCTAACCGAAAGGTTATTACACTAGCTGAATGGAGAGTCGTGGATGAACAAAAGAAGGAAGAGGAAATTGAAGGTGAAAGTGAAGAAAACCTTGAGAAAAACCTAGAGGAGGATGAAGAAGCAGCTGATGAGGGTGAAATATTGGTTTTGAGAAGAGTCTTGAACGGCCATAAAGGAGCTAAAGATGAGCAAAGAGAGAATATCTTTCATACAAGGTGCACGGTTCAAGACAAGGTCTGTTCTTTGATCATTGATGGAGGGAGCTGTGCTAATATAATTTCTCTTAGCATGATTGAGAAACTAGGCTTGCGAGCTACAGCCCATCCCCATCCTTACAACATTCAATTGCTAGACCAAAGCAAGGGACTCCAAGTTAACTTACGGTGTCTCATTTCCTTGTCCATTGGTAAGAGTTATCAAGATAAGCTTTGGTACGATGTTATACCCATGCATGCATGCCATGTTTTGCTGGGCAGGCCATGGTTATATGACCAAAAGGTAATGCATGATGGTTTTCTGAATACTTACTCCTTTTCTAAAGGAGGGAAGAAGATTACCTTAAAGCCATTAGCACCATCCAAACTCCTCAAAAATAAACCCATAAAAAAGTTTGATCATTCTGGTTGTTTGCCATCATTTACTGAACCTCTTTTAAAGGCCTCATATCAATTTAAGGCTTTTAAAGAATGGATCCTAAACATTCAAGATGAACTAGAAACATCCATGCCTACTCACCCTGTTGCCAAATCACTCATAGAAAATTTCTGTCACTTGTTTCCTGAGGAGATACCCACGGGTTTACCTCCTAAAAGAGATATCCAACATCACATTGATCTCATTCCTGGTTCAATCCTCCCTAATAAGCCAACTTATAGGATGAACCCAAAGGAAACCATGGAGATTCAAAGGCAAGTTGAACAATTGATGTCAAAGGGGCTTGTACGTGAGTCCTTAAGCCCTTGTGCTGTACCTACCTTGTTGGTTCCTAAGAAGGATGACAGCTAATGAATGTGTGTGGATAGCAGAGCCATAAACAAAATCATAATCAAGTATAGGTATCTCATACCTAGGCTTGAAGATAAGTTAGATGAGTTACATGGCTCAAAAGTTTTTTCAAAGATTGATCTTAGAAGTGGATACTACCAAATCAGAATCCGTGAGGGAGATGAATGGAAGACGACATTTAAGCCTAAAGGTGGTTTATATGAATGGCTTGTCATGCCATTTGGTCTTTCTAATGCTCCTTGTATATTCATGAGGCTACTGAATCAAGTACTCAAGCCTTACATCGGCAAGTTTGTGGTATTCTACTTTAACGACATTCTGATTTATTCTAAGGGCGAACAAGCACATCAAGATCATCTCAATCAAGTCATGTTTGTTTTGGAACGTGAGAAGTTGTATGGTAATCTTAAGAAATGTACCTTCTTTACCCAAGAATGTAAATTCTTAGGTTACATTGTTTCTAGAGAAGGCATAAAGGCAGATAAGAGCAAATTGGAAGCAATACGGTCTTGGCCTCAACCACGAGGCATACATGATGCTTGAAGCTTTCATGGCTTAGCTTCCTTTTACAGGAGGTTTATTCAAAACTTCAGCACTATAATGGCCCTCATGACTGAGGTGCTTAAGGGAACATCCTTCAAATGGACCCCTAACATACAATCTGCCTTTGAAGAAGTGAAGAAAATACTAACTCAAGCACCGGTTCTAGCCTTGCCGTGCTTTGAGAAAGTTTTTGAAGTTGAATGTACCGCATCTGGAGTGGGAAGCAGTGGTGTTCTTACTCAAGAAGGTAAACCATTAGCCTTCTTTAGTGAGAAATTATGTAACTCAAGAAGAAAATACCCCACTTATGACAAGGAATTCTATGCTATTGTTCGGCGTTTAGAGCATTAGAGCCATTACTTCGTGGCTGGTGAGTTTATATTGCATTTTGATCATGAGGATTTGAAGTATATTTAAGGCCAACACAAGCTTAATTCACGCCATGCTAAATGGGTTGAGTTCCTTCAGTCATTCCACTTCACCATTAAGCATAAGTCTGGAAGATTAAATCAAAGTGCGGATGCATTATCAAGGAGACATCTCCTTTTGTTTCAATTGGATGCTCTTATTCTTGGTTTTGAGTATCTTAAAAGTTTATATTCTGATGATGAAGACCCTGGGACTTATATTCTGTGTGCTTGAAGCACCCCAAGGGGGATTTTTTAGTCCAAGAGGGCTACTTGTTTAAGGGAGTATGATTATGTATTCCTAAGTGTAGCACCCATGAACTCTTAATTAGGGAAGTTCATGGTGGTTCCTTGGTTGGACATTTTGGTGAGTCAAAAACCTTAAACATGTTAAAGGAACATTATTATTGGCCAAAAATGGAGAAGGATGTTCAAGACATCATAAGAAGGTGTGGAACATGCCAAGTAGCCAAGAGCCACACCTTACCCCATGGTTTATACACTCCACTTCTCGTACCTTGGGTGGATGTAAGTATGGATTTTATTTTGGGTTTGCTTAGAACCTAAAGGGGCAAGGATTCAATATTTGTGGTGGTGGATAGATTTTCAAAGATAGCACACTTCATACCTTGCCATAAAACCAATGATGCTACACATATTACGGAGTTATACTTTAAAGAGGTAACCGGATTACATGGTATCCCTAAGTCTATTGTTTCTGATAGGGATACAAAGTTTTTAAGTCATTTCTGAATTACTGTTTGGAAGAAGCTTGGTACTAAATTGATGTATAGTACCGCCTGTCACCTCCAAACTGATGGCCAAACTGAAGTGACCAATCGAACATTAGGTACACTCCTAAGAGCTTTGATTAAACCTCATGCCAAAACTTGGGATTTACTCTTGCTACATGCTGAGTTTGCATACAACAATGCTCCTAGCAAGGCTACTGGTCTTTCTCCTTTCAAGGTGGTGTATGGGATTGATCCTTTAAGTCCCATTGATCTTACTCCCTGGCCCTTAGACCAAAAACCAAATGCTGATGCAGCAGCAAGAGTGGAAGAAATTCAAAAGCTTCGTGAGTTTGGCAAAGGCCAGAATTGAGAAGACAAATGCATCTTATGAAGCCCAAGCCAACAAGCATAGAAAAAAGATTGTATTTCAACCTGGAGACCTAGTGTGGATTCACTTAAGGATGGAAAGGTTTCCTTCTAAAAGGAAGAACAAACTCATGCCAAAAGCTGAAGGTCCATTTGAGGTCTTAGAAATGATAAATGACAATGCATATAAGGTTGATTTACCAGGAGAGTATGGGGTTTCATCCACATTCAATGTGGCAGATTTGAGCCCGTTCCATCCAGATGATCCCCAAGCAGATTTACGGATCAAATCTTTTCAACAGGGGAAGGACGATGGAGTCCTACCAAGCCAAGGCCTTCTTCATGATCAAACAAGTCCAGAACGTCTAGGAACAAGGTCCCAAGTCCAAAAGATGGCTTAAATCTTGTAAGAAGCACAAACAGATGCAAATGGGTTCAAAATAGTTTTTAAGCCTGGTATTGTGTTTCTAATTACTTAGGCCTCTGTGAGGTTTAAATCCTGAATTTTTGCATATTTTGGGTCCTCAAGATGTTAACTACCTGGTCCAAGTGATTAAATCAACTTTTCGGCTTCCAATCCGTGTTTAGTTGCTTGGATGAGTAACCAACAAGCTTTTAGACACAATCATGAAGAAACCACCAAGTTATCGAATGAGAAGCAAGTAAAAAAGATAGCTTCATTTTGAGTGGCCAGCCGGAATGCAAAAGCAACCAGTCACACATCGCTACTTTTCTTCATTTCAAGGCAGCTGCTTAAAGCTTAATTACTTGCTTAGTAACATGATTAGCTTTAATCCTAAAGATTAGATAGACTCAATGGATGTACTTAACAATGATTAAGCTAGGATTAATATAGAAACCTCACGGGTTAGCTAAAACCATGAGCTAAGCTAGTTTAAGAGGTTTCCTAATTGTGAAGAAACCTCACTCCCTAAACTTTAGCTGCTTGGTTGCTTGCTAGGTTACCTTTAAGGACTTGTATTCTTCATTTTGTAATCAGATTTCATACACTTTGAAAGAAAGAAAGAGAGCTTTTCTCTTGAAAACCAGAATACCAAACTTGCTTATCCTTAACTAGGCCGGTTAAGGTGGTATTCAAGTTTAGTTCTAATCTTGTTTAAGTGATGATTACTGTATCTTAATCAAGGTTAGGGGCTCTAACCTTGGTTTTGGTGGTGTTTTTGTATCCAAAACTCAAGCTTAGTCCTATCCCATTCATCCATTTTAGTTTCGGGTTCCTTGAAAGCAAGTAAAGACCTGTAAGTACTTTGCTTCTTTCTTTGCATTCCTTTGACTGTAAGCTTAATCCTTGGAGCTTTATATCAGAAGAGGATTAATGCTCTTCGCATGCCCCATGGCTATCAACCTCTTAAGTTCAACTAGTTCGATGGCAAAGGCAATCCCAAACAGCATATTGTCCTCTTCATTGAGACGTGCAGTAATGCTGGCACAGAGGGGGACCAGCTGGTGAAACAGTTTGTTCATACTCTCAAAGGGATTGCATTCGACTGGTACACAGATCTGGAGTCAGAGTCCATTGATAGCTGGAAACAAATGGAGCAGGAGTTCCTGAATCGGCTCTACAGCACTCAACGTGTTGTTGGCATGACAGAGTTAACAAACACTAGACAATGGAAGGATGAGCCGATTCTTGATTACATTAATCGCTGGAGATCCCTAAGTCTTGAGTGCAAGGACCGCCTATTAGAAGCTTCAGCCGTTGAAATTATGCTCAGGGTATAGAGTGGGATTTACTATATGTCTTGTAGATGAGTAAGCCAAAAACCTTCCAAGAATTGGCAGTGAAAGCTCATGATATGGAGATAATAATCGCAAGTCACCGTGGCAAGTCTTCTTCCTCATCTGACACTAGAGAGGACAAGGGTGAATTCAAGAAAAATCCCAAGTCCACAAAGTCCTCAAACAAAGAATCCATGACTGTTTCAACTGGGGAGCCTGTTCGAATATCTGGAAAGCCCAAGTATGAAAACAAGAAGGGTGGATTATCCAAGGATACTGGAAAGAAGCGTCCTATATTGAAGGAACTACAAGAGAAGAAATACCCATTTCCTGACTCAGACTTGTCAGGAATGCTTGATGATCTCCTTGAAAATAGGGTTATCGAACTTTTAGAACCAAAACGGCCCGAAGAAGCTGGAAGGGTTACCGACCCAAAATATTATCGGCATCACAGGGTGGTTAGTCACCCTCTCGAGAAATGCATTATGCTCAAGAAGCGCATTATGCAACTTACCAAGGATGGAAAAATAATATTAGATTTGGATGATTCTGTCGAGACAAATCATATTTCTACCCAACTGGAGTGTTCTTTATCGTCCTAGCAGCAAAAACATACTCAACCTTAAAGTAGAGTAAACACTGAATTGATTTGCTACCGATGAGAGAAATTAACTACAATTCAAAGGATGGAAAAATAATATTAGATTTGGATGATTCTGTCGAGACAAATCATATTTCTACCCAACTGGAGTGTTCTTTATCGCCCTAGCAGCAAAAACATACTCAACCTTAAAGTAGAGTAAACACTGAATTGATTTGCTACCGATGAGAGAAATTAACTACAATTCAATTTGGAAGTTTGGAGCCTATTGTAGTTCCAATTAAATCCCAATGACCTTTGACACAGGCCGATTTTTGGTGGATGTCTCTATTAGAGTTGATGATGATGAAGAGGGATGGACTCTTGTCACTCGCAGTAGGCCGAGGAAAAAAAGTCAAGTGCAATCACCACCTCTCCACCATAGAAAGAGACAAGAAAGAAAGAAGAGCTTTCGTCATTCGGAGGGGAAGAAGAAGAAGTCTAAGAACATCAAAAGGCACGAAATTCTGCCTATTGACCTACTTGAGCAGGAGCCGCTTGTTCTGATCACACTTGAGGAGTTCTTTCCTATAGGTTTTCTTTGAGAAAATCACAGTTAACATGACCTCATGTTCTGAGCTCGAAGAAGAGAAAGACGAAGGAAGTGACATACAAGAAAAATCTCAAAGAGTAGCTGACAAGACCTTGACTATTCTAGAGATTTTGCCAACTCGCATAGACTGGAGACAAATCTTTTGTTTGTCCGACGGGATGCGCCAACATATTGTTGCTGCCGTACAACACTCAGAACTTTACGCTGATAAAATCAAGGATGTGGGAGCATCAACAGAAGGCCCTGTTCAGTGTGCCTCTTGCAACATCACAGTCACTTTCACTAACGATGATTTGTTGTTGGAATCCAAGCCCCATAATCGTCCTTTGTTTGTGACTGGTTACATTAAGGAGCAGAAAGTCAAGTGCATTCTCTTGGATGGAGGATCAGCCATCAACATCATGCCTAAGTCCACAATGAACAACCTAGGTATCACAGTGGAAGAAATTTCTAAGAGTTGAACGATGATTCAAGGCTTCAATGTTGAGGGTGAACATGCAATTGGCATGATCTGTGTTAAACTGATAATGGGAGACTTGCCAACATCATCAATCTCTACATCAACGCTAAGACTTCCTATAGGTTATTATTTGGGGGACTATAGCTTCATGAACATGGGATTATGGCTTCCACCTTACACCAGTGCCTTGAGTACTACCGAGATAGAGAGAAGAAAATAAATGGGGATGTCCAGCCATTCGCTAAAGCTGAGTCTCATTTTGCAGACGCGAGGTTCTTCGAAGAAGGTGCTGCCCCTAAGGAAACTATGTCGTTAACCATTTCTTCCACAGGCAAAGGTGGTGCAAAGGATGCCCCTCAAGTAAGGAAAGATGATGCCCCTAAGCAATAACTCGAGAAGGAAGCAAGTAAATAGAGCAAAACCACTTCTCCTATTGAACAAGTTGTTAAATCAGTTGCTGCTTCAACAGGATCAATGCCACCAGTTTTAAGGTACATATCTAAGCCTCGCCATAAGGAGGGCAAATTGCCCTTTAGTGAGTGCACAAGCAGAAGCATCGGGACCAAAGCTACTAAAAACGATGATGGAGCTAGCATAATCACCTTAAAAGGAAGTGCAACAGTTCCAACACTTAAGATGTGGCTAGCTAAGGTGAGTGGGCCCCCTCTTTCCAGGTTTGTCATTTCTTCTAAAGAAGGCGATGACTTGCCAAGTGCACAGACTAGGGAGAGATTTGATCCTAATGCATACAAGCTTATGGAGAGGGCTGGTTACGACTTTCAAAATCCAGCTGTCTTAGGAAAGGTAGTCAAGGTCAAGTCTCATGGACTGAATGAAACTTAGAAAAAAAATCCAAGAGTAGGGAGGCTCAATAGGTATCTCAAAAGTTGGACTGGGTTTCACGCCACCGCAGCTAGTCAGAATCTCGGGGCGACGAAAGGACAAGAAGGTAGCGACTCAACACATCTCAACTAAAGAGGTGGATGAGAGTGAGAAGGAAAGCGCTTTGCCTAACCCAAAACCCTCTGTGTTTGATAGGCTACAATCGCCTGCTCTGAGAAAACGTCCATCAGTGTTCACCCGAATAGGGAAAGGGAAAGGCCATAAAAAAATCTCTGTTTTTAATAGAATCAAAGATGTTCCCCAGCCAAGGTGTTCATTGTTTGTCAGGATAAAAACTAGTGAAGAGTCTTCAAGGTTACGACTTCAGCAGGAGAAAAGTTCTGCGTTTAGCTGCTTAGGAGTGATAAACGAAGTTTAGAGCTCTGTTCCTTCTCGTATGAAGCATTTCTCTAGCTTGGATGTGAAGATGGATGGTTCATTAGGAGTAAAGAGGCGTACTGTGATCTTCACCGGTCAACAAACCAACTCTAACTCTAGCAATTAAGCGGAGGAAGAAGAAGTTGTTTTTTCCAATCATATCACAGCGCATGAATGTGATGACTTAGACTCAGAGATAGAGCTGGCCAAAACTCCAGAGACTTTCGAAGATGGGGGGCAGTTTATAGTTGATGAGTTGAAAGAGTTGAATCTTGGGACCAATGAAGAGTCTCGTCCTATCTACGTAAGCTCATCACTTACACCCAAGGAGGAAAAATAGTACTAGGAACTCCTGTCCGAGTACACGGACGTATTTGCCTAGAGTTATAAAGAAATGCCAGGGTTGGATCCAAAAGTTGTAATCCATCGCCTATCTATCAAAATGGGTATTTCGCTTAAGAAGCAACCTCAGCAACATTTTCGCCTGGAGTTGGTACCGAAAATTGAAAAAGAGGTCAACAAACTCATAGAGGCAGGATTCATTCGCGAGGTCAAATACCCAACGTGGATCGCAAACATCTTGCCTGTCAGGAAGAAAAATGGGCAACTTTGTATTTGTGTGGACTTTCGAGATCTCAACGACGCTTGTCCAAAACATGATTTCGCATTACCTATCACGGAACTCATGATCGACTGAACCACAGGGCATGAAGCATTGTCATTCATGGATTGTACCGCAGGATACAATCATATTGTGATGGCACTAGAGGATCAAGAGGCCACAGCTTTCCACACACCCAAAGGCATTTTTTGCTATAAGGTGATGCTCTTCGGGCTTAAGAATGCATGAGCAACTTACCATAAGGCAATGCAAACAATTTTCGACAATATACTTCACAAAAAAGTTGAGTGCTACGTCGATGATTTGGTGGTCAAGTCCAAGAAGAGGGCAGACCACTTACAAGATTTTCATCTAATCTTTGAGCAATTACGGAGATGCCAATTGAAGATGAACCCACTCAAGTGCACGTTCGGTGTCACTTTTGAAAAATTCTTGGGCTTCATCGTACACCATCGGGGAATTGAGATCGACCAATTGAAGATCAAGGCAATTCAAGAGATGCCTGAGTCGAAGAATCTCAGAGAGCTTCGCCGACTTAAGGGTCGCTTGGCATACATCCGAAGATTCATCTCAAATCTTGCAAGACGTTGGCACCTCTTCAGCCACCTTATGGAAAAGGGAGCACTGTTTCAATGGGATGACTCATGTCGAGCGGCTTTCCAGAAAATAAAAGAATATTTATCCCATCCTCCGGTATTGGGGGCACCTATCCCTGGCAAGCCTCTCCGACTGTATGTTGCAGCTCAAGAAAAATCCTTAGGAGCATTATGTGTACAGGAAAACGAGGAAGGGAAAGAAGTTGCCCTATACTACTTAAGTCGTACATTGGTTGGCGCTGAATTGAAGTACTCCTCTATTGAAAAGATGTACTTATCGCTCATCTTTGCCATCCAAAAACTCAAGCATTACATGCAGGCCTATGCAGTGCAAGTGATCTCCAAAGATGATCCCATCAAGTACATCTTGTCTAGGCCAATCTTGAATGGGCGACTGGAAAAATGGGCGGCCATCTTAAAACACTATGACCGTATCTATGTACCCCCAAGAGCGGTTAAGGGCCAAGTGTTGGTAGATTTCTTAGCAGATCATCCCATTCTTGATGATTGGGAGCTAAATTATGATTTGCCAGGAGAAGGCGTGCTTTACATCGATATCCTCCCTCCCTGGGAAATGTATTTGGCACTGGTGCAGGAGTGGTCTTTGTCTCCCCCAAAAAGCACATTCTCCCGTATTCGTTTATACTCACTCAGTTATGCTCTAACAATGTGGCGGAATACCAAGCATTTAGCTTGGGTCTTGAAATGGCTATTGAGACGGGGATCACCGACCTCAACATATATGGTGACTCATATTTGGTCATCAATCAACTACTTGACTAATACGAGGTTAAGAAAGAGGACCTTGTCCCGTATCACAGGCAAGCATCACGCCTGCTAAAGAAGTTGGACATGGTCAAGTTAGAGCACGTGCCGAGAAGTACCAACAAGATGACTGACGCACTAGCAAGCCTCGCAGCCACTTTGGCACTGGGGGCAGAAGAAGGAATGACAATTCCAGTACGTAGCTGCTAGGTTATTCCGCCCAATGGTGAAGACTCAGATGAAGACGTCAACATGATTTGTGTCCTTGAAATAGATACAGAAGACTGGCGCTAACCTATAATTGAGTACTTAGAGCACGAAAAACTTTCTAGTGACCCAAGACATAAGACGAAAATACAGCGGAGAGCTCCGAGCTTCCTTTACTATAACGGAACGCTCTATCGACGCTCTTTTCTTAGCCTTTGGTTACGATGTTTGGACTTGGAAGAAGAAAACCAAACGATGGCGGAAACTCATTCAGGCATGTGTGGAGCACACCAATCAGGGCCTAGGCTACACGATTGCATTAAAAGGATGGGTTACTGTTGGCCGACTATGGTGCAAGATTGCATAGATTATGCAAAGAGGTGTGATGCTTGCCAGTTTCATACTAACTTCATACATCAACCTCCAGAACCTCTTCACCCAATGGTTGCATCCTGGCCCTTTGAGGCATGGGGCCTTGATGTCGTCGAAACAATCACGCCTAAATCGTCGACTGGTCAGTCGTACATCATGGCTGCCACTGATTACTTCTCTAAATGGGTGGAAGCAGTTTCACTAAGGGAGGTTAAAAAAGAAAATGTGGTTAACTTCATAAGGACGCATATTATTTATCAATATGGTGTGCCAAGGTACATTATCACTGGTAATGGTAAGCTCTTCGTCAATAGCGTGTTGACCAGCCTATGTGAGAAGTTTAAGTTCGCTCAGCATAAGTCTTCCATGTACCATACCCCTGCAAACGGCCTGGTAGAAGCCTTTAATAAAACACTTTGCAACTTACTCAAAAAAGTTGTCGTAAAGTCTAAAAGAGATTGGCACGACAGATTAGGGGAGACTCTTTGGGCATATCAAACAACATATAAGACGCCGACACAGTCGACCCCCTTCACTTTGGTGTATGGAGTTAAAGTCGTACTACCATCAGAGCTCCAAATCTCGTTGCTGCGCATCGCCATACAAGAAGGTTTGACAGAAGACGAAAATCACAAGCTTCGCTTAGCTGAGCCGGAGGCCCTTGACAAGAAGAGATTTCAAGCACAACAGAAGCTAGAATGCTACCAAGCTTGCCTAGCAAGAGCATTCAACAAAAAGGTTCGGTCGCGCTCGTTTCAAGTTGTACAGGAAACAAATTTGCTCCGAAATGGGAAGGACCTTGTATTGTCCGCGAGGTTTACTCAAATGGTGCCTACAAGATAGTAGATGGACAAGGGTTCGGATAGGACCCATAAATGGCAAGTTCTTGAAGCGCTACTACCCCTGATATAGGATATCGTCAAGCTCCTAAGTAAGAGCCTAAACTGCTCATTCTTTCAAGTTAAAGTCCTTTGTAATACTCCTGGTACGCAAGAGTCTAAACTGTGAACGGCAAAACAAAATAAATAAAAAAATATTATGTCCTTGAACTACGTATGGCTTGATCCTTTAGGGTATTACGTTCCCTTTAGGTACATAGGCAACTTCGGTATATTTCCTAAGTACAGCTGTAAAAAAAAAGGATAAATAAATTGTGTTAGTGCTCATTGGTTTTGTTCATTGGATGCAGCTACATATTATTGCGTAAAGTTGAATTGAAAGATTCATCTTATTGCAATATATCAAAACCAATTCCAATAAAACCATACCGAGTCCAAAAAGAAATAACTAGTCGCAAAGTGAGAGGGGAAAAAAAAAATCTAGAACAAAGCCACTAGATATGGTCTAGGCATCCAATGCGCCTAAAAGCTCTTGGGCACGTTCCTTTGCTACTTCAACTTGAGTCGTTTCTTCTGCGGTGACTTGGGGCACAGCATCTAAATTAGCAACCTCTTTTTCAAGAAGAGATACACCATCTCTAGCTGTCTTCAATGAAACTTCTGTCTCCACTAGTTTGTCTTGCAATTCCAGCTCATTCGTTTTGCTCGTTCAAGATCTACCTCAAGTAGCTTCCTTCATTTATGAGCTTGGGCGATAGCAGTAGTTGCCTCATTAAACTGCACACCAAACCTTTCCACTGAAGCTCCTGCCTCCCTAAGTTTGTCTAATAAGGCTGCACGCTTGTTTAGCACATCTTCGGTAGGAGTCCGATCTTTTAATTGAGCTTTCAATATCAGGTACTGTCCAACTTCATTCAAATATGCCTCAATACTATTCTTTAGCCCCAAATAATATGCCTAGAGGGATGATAACATTTCATACATTTGCTCAGCTTCCTCGCGGATGTTTGTAAGGTCGCCTTCTGTCTTTGGGATGAACTTTTTCAGCTATTGCTAAAAACATTGCTTCACACTTAGGGCCAGATCGTTAAACACGCCAGAAGCAATTCTCCCAGGGCAGTAGGTGCAACAGAAGGAGTAACAGCACTTTGCTTGTTTCATTGGCGATGGCATTGTGTTAATAGAATTGTCCTCAGTTAACTTGGTAGTAGGCACAGTCAAGGTGACTTCACCATCTTCGGTAGGAGTCCGATCTTTTAATTGAGCTTTCAACATCAGGTACTGTCCGACTTCATTCAAATATGCCTCAATACTATTCTTTAGCCCCAAATAATATGCCTAGAGGGATGATAACATTTCATACATTTGCTCAGCTTCCTCGCGGATGTTTGTAAGGTCGCCTTCTGTCTTTGGGATGAACTTTTTCAACTATTGCTAAAAACATTGCTTCACACTTAGGGCCAGATCGTTAAACACGCCAGAAGCAATTCTCCCAGGGCAGTAGGTGCAACAGAAGGAGTAACAGCACTTTGCTTGTTTCATTGGCGATGGCATTGTGTTAATAGAATTGTCCTCAGTTAACTTGGTAGTAGGCACAGTCAAGGTGGCTTCACTATCTTTGTCACTAAATGCGGCCTTAAATCTGTCTCCGACTTCGGCAGTATATCCCTACATTAAACGGAGGATTAAGTAAAAAAAGGGGGACCAAAAAAAAAGAAAAAAAAAGGAAAGGAAAGGGGGCAAGATAACAAGATGCACCTCTCCCTTTGCTTTGTTCTCTAATTTCAGTGAGCTCATTGCATTGTTAGCTTGTTCTTGGAGCTAGGTCGCTTGGTTGTAATGTCTGGTTTGCTCTTCAAGTCTGACAAATTCTTCGCTCCATTAATAGAGGACCTAACACCTAAACCTCTCAAAGCTTCAATCTTCTCTTTCCCAGGTGAACAAATTCTACTTTTCTGAGGAGAACTCCCAATGAGGAACTATCGCCTCCTTTTTTTCTAAGCTCAGCTGGGGATAGGGCATGTTCGTTACGCTGATACATGATTGGCTTATATGCACTCGCTTTTCTAGAAGTGACAACTAAGGCTGATGCATCATCAGCAACTCTCACTTTAGAAGCTCTTCATAGTTGCACAGCCTCGCCTCTAGGATATTTAGGCCATTGAGAGAAAAGATCACCCCGCGAGGATCACCACTAATTAGCATATGCAATAGTGACCAGTATAGACTTCTTATCAGGAGGAGCAGGAATTGTCACGCTGGACCTTATTATGTATTCTGTAAGGTTGAACCAATAGCGAGCTACGTCCTGTAAAGTGCCTTCTCAGTTGCTCATTTGTGGCTCACTGAGTACATCTTGATAGAAGCCAAATTGTTGCCCAAACTTGCAAGGGAAGTATAGTTCAATCACAATTGTTCTTCCTTATCGCAAGGTCAAAAAGCCAGAGCGGAGGCAAATGAAGTATGCTCTCCAGCTTGAGGATAAATTGTGGGTGTCAACCAAGGTGATCGATGTATCCTCCATAAGAGCATTAGAGTGCATGACAGACGGATCCTTACAATTCAATAGCTCTCGAGCTTCCAGTACGTCAGGGGTCTGATTCATCTTTTCACTAGAGAACCTCACCATCTTAGGATGGCCGTGCCGATGATCAAAATAAGTTTAGAAGTAAGTCCCTAACCATCTATAAACGTAGTGAATGGGGAAAATTACTTCTAACTTATTCAGGCTCCAAGCCGTAGAAATTATATTCAACCCCTTATAAATGCTAGCCAAAGCAGGAATTGATAGGTTTAGACATTCCCCGTGAGCCAGTTTGCTTGTAGCCACGAACAAAACTTCGCGAATAAGGTACACTGCTTCAGTTGGTAGCACAAAGGAGCATAGCTAACAGGAAATAAGGGCAGCAAGGTATGTCTCTTCGATTAAGGCCTCAGGAATATTGACCGTCACAAAAGGATCATTCTCTCTCTTCGTTCGCCCTGTGTGAGGAGCAATTAGGCCCGATGGACATGATGTGTTTGTCGGAGCTTTAACTTGCTTTTTGTTGTCACGACTGGGATAAGGTGCGTAAATCTGCCGCCCCTTGAATCCAGAAGCATATCCATTCAGAAGCAGTAACTTGAACGATGCCATGAACATCTAGGCATAGTCTATGGAATGTAAAGAAGAGGAACAAGCAAGTAGCTGAAATATCATTATTTCCACATCCCGCATAAAGGAGTTCTCTGGCAGATGGAATGACTTCTTCTTAGTAAGCACCGTCAGCTGGTGGTCCACCTATAGCCCGTAAATCCCATAAGGAGATCGACATGTCGCCTATATCTGTACAAAAGGTGTTGGTAGTATGGAAACACAGTTCACAAAATGCTTTAAAAACGGTGAGACTCATGTCGTAGGAGAACAAGGATGCATACAGTCTGTCGTAGAGCCTCCATTCCGTAAGTCTTTCTTTATTGCGGCTAAGAACATCTTCAAGGCTTTCCCAGTAGCATGGTATGAAGAAGTTGTCAGAGAAACAAGGTGAAAAATTGCCCCAAGACAGTGTCCCGTTCATGATGCGATGTCGGAATAAGGATGCTGCCCCTTGAGAAGGGGTTAGAGATGCAAATAATAGCGAGCTAAGCTTCAAGACTCTCAAAGTCGAGATGACTCTGTCTGATCTTTGTATGTCGTGGGTAGATTCCACACTCCAGCATGAATTTGCAAGATAGTTGTAGAGTAAAGATCGTCTGGATGGTAGAGGTGTTGGCATATCTATGCGGAGAGTCACGCCTTCGTCAATTGGATCGTCTTCTCTGTCCAGGATGATAAGAGTTAGCTTCTTGAGATTTAAGGATAAGTCCAAAAAATGCACCATGGTGAAGGGAGAACTGCAAGTCGACTCCAATTAGATTAAGTGAGAGAGTTTCCTGCGAAGAATCGAATCTACCGGGAGAAACGATTCCTTGTCTTAAAAGTCGACCTCACTTCGCAATCTAATCGAAGGAGTCATGGCTGGAAGGAAACAATTCAAGTCGACCCCAATTAGATTAAGTGAGGGAGTCCCCTGCGAAGAATCGAATCTACGGGGAGAAATGATTCTTCGTCTTAAAAGTCAACCTCACCTCGCGATCTAATCGGAGGACTCATGGCTGGAAGGAAGAAATTCAAGTCAACCCCAATTAGATTAAATGAGGGAGTCTCCTGCGAAGAATCGAACCTACCGGGAGAAACGATTCATGTCTGAAAAGTTAATATCACTTCGCGATCTAATCGGAGGAGTCGTGGATGGAAGGAAGAAATTCAAGTCGACCCTAATTAGATTAAGTGAGGGAGTCTTCTGCAAGAATCGGATCTATGGGGAGAAACGATTCTTCGTCTTAAAAGTCGACCTCACTTCACGATCTAATTGGAGTAGTCGCGACTGGAAGGAAGAAATTTAGATCGATCCCAACCAGATTAAGTGAGGGAATTTCTTATAAAGAATTGAATCTACGGGAAGAAACAATTTCTCATCTTAAAAGTTGACCTCACTTACGATATAATAGGGGGAGTAGTTGATTCAACATCTTCCTAAAAAAAGGGGAAAAGAAAGAAGCGTTAGTTTAAGTAAAAAAAGGTCACCAAAAAAATTAAATCAATCACAAATTGATTTAATTAGATAACTAATTTTTAATTTAGTCACAAAAGAGAGATCAAGGGAGCCTTAAAACAAAGCCTAAATAAGAGGGGAATAAAAACAAAAAAAAGTGGCTCTCCTAAAAAAAAATCAGAAGAAAAATACCAAGAGAGCCTTGAAAAAAAAGTGGGGCCCTAAAAAAAGTGAGAATATAAAAAAGGGGAAATCATACAAAAAATATTAAAGCAAAATTGGCGAGCCCTAACAGCAACTTCCGTTATGCAAAATACAAAATCTGGATAACGTAATTTGGAGTCCTCTTCTCATCAGAACAACACTTTGGGGTAATTTAGCAACGATTTCCCCTCCCCCCCCAAAAAAAAAAGAGGGCACGTGGTGTTCTTCTTTCTCTGCTTTTCCTTTTCTTGCTTCCCCATCTGCCATGGCCCTGCTGGTGTGGTCCAATTTTCCTCAAACCAGAAAAGGATGAAGAGAGATTCATGGAGATTCGACATTAGAAGTGTGACAAGATTGAAGAATTATTAAGTTTGAGATTCAAATTTCCAAAAAAAAAGAAGAGAGAGAAGTTTCTATGGAAAAAAAACAGAGAAATGCAGAACCTTTGCCTCGGCAAAAAACCCAATTACAGCAGGAAGAATGATGCATTTTTTTTTACTAATAGGTATAAATCATTTGACAAGTTTAAGAACCTCCTGAAGCTGCCATTGGTGAAAGCTAGCGCCTTGGGATTGTTGTATACGGATATGGACGAGCTGGAGGAGAAGGTTTTAGGGGGAGAGAGAATGAGGTTGGGAATTTGTGAATCACCTCAAGTTGAAAGATGATGAATGGAAGTGTCTGCATACGGGTTTATATAGCCATTGGTCATTCAAATTCCCTACTTCTATTCTAATTCTATCACTAATTATTGATAGAATTCTATCACAATCCCAACTCAGAATCATCTCTAGAAAAAAAAAAAGCAAAAGAAGAAATCAAAAAAATAGGATGCTGCGTGATTGTTTCCTCGCTGTCACCCAGTTACACTTTTAGAAAGGAAAAAAAGACAGGTTTATGCAAAAAAGAAAACAGGGCTCAGTTGGGCCTCAACTTATGTTCTTGGGCCTAAACATCTATCAAGTTTGTCAAATTGGGCTCACATTGATGATGTTTAATCCGTTAAATTTCAAAAAGAAAATCGAGTAAGTGTCAAGTCAAAAAAAAATATATATTACTTGGCCCCCAAAAAAAAAAGTTACGCATGAAAATTCTAATCATTTGCATCAATCAAGTATTCGAGACTCAGCCACTTCAAAAACAAATACACACTACAATTTGTGTACGCGGCCGACTCTTGAGGGGGGTATTTGTAGAAGGCAAAAATTTTACAACAAATCGGATGATACCACGTGTAAAAAATTGACCAATTACAGGCTGCCATGTGTCACATTAATTTTGGTGGACCCGCTTGGTCAAAATTAAGTTCAGCTAATTAAAAGCTGCCATGTGACGTCGATGATGCCAAAATTAGTAATTATTTTCTTTATTTAAAAATAAGAAAATAATAACTGAGCCTAGGCCCAAAACCTACTCTAACCCTAGCTGGCAGAGCCTACAAATGAAGATCCTTCCCCTTCATTTGGATTATTCAGCATTCGCAGAATTTAGAGCTCAGACGGCAAGGAGCATTCAGCTACCAAGCGAGAATGATCAAAACTTGCAGAGCTTCATAACCCACAATCAGCCACTTGCAGATTAAAATCAAGAACAGTCTTCAGAGTTCTTCAGCTGATTTGCATCAACCGAGATCAAGTATCAAGCACTCAGAATACTCAAGTCATTAGGAGATCGAATCAGATGATCATCTCATTGTATTAAATTCAGAAATTGTACCTACACATATTACATCAATACAAGATTCAATTTGTTTTCTGAATTTCTTGTCTAATTTATTTTAGGCGTGAAATTTATGTTTACATTGACATGATTTCATTCTTCCATTTGGATTGTGACTAACTGTGTTCTTAAAACATCTAAAGGTGCTAAGAGATGAGCTAGAGAAGTTGAAACAGGGGTCGAATATTGAGCTTTCACCACAAGCGGTATCACTTCACGTACAAGAAGAAGCTGATAGAAGAAGAATCATCTTTTATTTCAAACAATGTCCAACAGAATGACGAGATAGCAATTTTCAATAGGATTGTCAATTAAGCAAATTATACCAATATCGGGTTGAGGAGATAGAGATTTTCAATGGGAACGTCACTTTTGGAAACAAGAGCTACTAACACCAGGCAATGCACATTTACATTCTTGCAGGCTTTGTAGTCGCTACATGCAATAAGGCTTTTTTCATTCATTCGTTTCTGCTTTTGCTTTTTTTTCCCCCATTGAGAGTGTGCGGAATGAGGAGTATATGGCTTTAGGAGGATATGTAGTGGTTTTAGCCCTGCTTTTGCTTGTGCATAGTTTTGGCTAGGATTTTATGCATTCAAGGCAAATGATCCACTGTCCACATATCAGTATGAAATGTCATAGTGTTATAGCAATATGAAATTCTACAGCTTAATATGCAGTTCAGATGTAATGCAAGAGTAATCTGTGCGCTCAGACTGAGTTAGAAGTGTCCTACACATATCTCAGAGGATCTGACAATCGCATTTAGCTATTCCCAATCTCATTTAGAATATTGTAGCTATTTTTCAGCCTTCATTTAACTATCCTAATGTTTTGACTCAAAACTAGCTAGGCATCTTCTTCCACCTCATTAACCATTTAACATTCACTCTCGTCATATATACTAGTTGGTTTATTGATCCTGAAGGATGATTCCAATGTAAAAATGCACTATAATAAGACATAAAATTGAAGTAAGAGAAGCAAGTGGGGATTTGGGGCTGCATAGTCTTGATTTTGTTACATAGTCATATGCCTCTAGTGTGGTTCTCGGTGTTACTTCATAGTTGTTACATGGCTGCAAGGAAGGCTCTTGGTCTTCTCTTTCTCTTCTCGTTCTGTATTGGTTATAGGCTGGGATTTGGGATTACCCATTTGCATATTTTTCTGAGTGAGAATGCTCAAATTAGCAGTTAAGTAGAGGAAGCATTAGTTCTTGCAAGCATCAATTACTATTCTGTCACAAGAAGAAAATAATTTTGAATTTTCCTCATAAATGATGCCAACAAAATAATATTGATTATTTCAATGCTGCTGTAACAGAAAGTAGCAATGACCAATTATCAACCACCATACAATGGCAAGAGTTCAAATGTTTATTGAACAAAACTGAAGACCCTTTGGATTTCTGAAGAACTTAAATCTAAAATGGAATGCACACTTTGTGCTAAGGTAGGTGCAATAGATCAGCAGACCATCATGCATAGCATGAACAACTCAACCCTCTAGATAATCTTCTCTGCTGGCACTATACTATGAAGAATCAAGCATTCTTGGTCAAGGTTATAACTCAAAATCTACACCATCAATTTATTCAGCAAATTTATGATATTTTCATAGGGTAATCTTTCATTCTTTCTAGGGAATTTCAATGAGCAATTGGCCACATGAATCTCCAAAAAATTCTTAGCCTTGGAAAGGGGCTCCATGGTTACAGCAGGCATTTTCATGCCATTTAAATCCTAGTCCTACTTTGTCTTCTATAAAGTCTCTCTAATTGGCCTTTGCATTCGCATAGTATGTGAATCTCACTTAGCAGTGTTTTCTCATGGAGGAAAGAAAGATAGGTCGCATATTCTTTCTTCGAGACGCTTATTCTCCTTTCCCCTGTTAGGTTTAGAATCAAGCATCAACCATCATGCATAATAAGAGTTCCAGAAATAACAGGAGTGATATAAGTGAGTTCTATGCATTTAGTAAGTATGGATAAAAGAGGTGTCAAGATAAACCAGATTCCTTTTATGTACATATGAGACAGACACGGCAGCCAAGAAGAACACTCAATAACTCCAACATCCCAACTTCGCTAAAAAAGGCACTCAAGAAGAATCTTCCACTCAATGGTGATCAAAAGTAGCTATTTAAACTTTATGGTAGCAAATATCAGATGTGGAATGCCAATGTTCCATAATAGACAAAGAAGTAGCTATTTAGGAATAGTAATTAAGAAAAAGACTTCAAGATGGCACATTACCATAGACTTCAAGTTTTGGGTTTGCACCATTGATAATAATAGGGCACCTTCATGGATCATTGTTACAAACCCGACAACCAATGATTGTCTGGGAGCTAAATGAAGAAAAATGATAAGGAAATCCAAAGTAGAAAACAGCAAAACATAAACGTACATATTTACGGAGAATTAGGTTTTACAACATTCTTTCTATCAACTTACAGAAAGACTAAAACCCCATTTTCATGACATTAATTACATATGGATGGAGTAAATCAACTCAACCAAGTGAAACTTACCGGTTGCAGGCTCTTAGAGCTAACCACAGTCCACTTTCTACTTCTTCATACGACGATCTCCGTTGTTCTCTTGAGCTTATTTTAAATCAATTCAAAAAAGTAAAGAGAACCCAAAAAAAAAATCCATTAAGGATCAAAATTGGAGACTGACGGCTGCATAAAACATATGGACTACGGAGTGGTAATTATTTTAAGACATCTAAACAAATTTTTTTTGGGGGGGGGAACAACATTTAGTAAAATCAGCAGATCCGCAGGGGGGGAGAGAGAGAGAGAGAAGGGGGGGACAGGGACGATACCTGGTCAGAAATGCGAGCCCCATTGTTAGAGAGCTTAGAGTGGAGGTCGATGATGAGCATTGAGCACTCCCCTTTCGCAGAGAAGGCGCCTTCTTCAAGTTAAGTGTCGCAAACGATGTTCAGTTTTCTCTGTATTTGGATTTTGATTGCGTTGGAATTTGGTTTGCAGTTGTACTTTATCGATGAGGCCATAATCAAATCCTGCTGACATTGAATTGATCCGAAGCTAACCCACTTGGGTAAGTGAGATGAGTAAGAGAGTTAGATGAGTAAGACACTAAGGCTCTGCTCTTTTTATGGTTTAATGGATCCATTTTTTTTCTTTTTCCTCCCACTTATTTCTTCCCTCCTTTTCACATCTTCCCACATTTAAAAAAATGCCACTTATTCTCACTTTCGCCCACGCTTATCCACTGTTTCCTACTCCCACATATAACTACTATTTTTCATATTTCAAAAACTTTTATAATTTATGTAACTGTGTGTACTAATACTCTGATAATAATTATGAAATGTTTTATTTATTTTTTTGATATTATGGAAATATTTGTTAGTTGTGTCGGAAATTGTAGATGATGTAATTTTTGTTATATATATCGAAGAAATAATAATTTTTTCTGCGTTGTTAAGCAAATGTAGTTATTTGTGACTGATAGATATTTTGGATATGATTCTATATATGGAAGAGATGCTTAAATACTTTTTTTTTTTACGTTGGTTACGAAATATTTATTATAGGTCACCAAAGCGTGGATAGTTGTTGCTGTATGTGCAACAGATTTATTTTTGGTTAATAGTAATTCGTGACAGAAATTGCTGATGTTTTCTTGTCATAATGAATGAATGTGTAAAATTTTTTGGCGTTATTTTTAATTCGTGACAGTAAGGGCAGATATATTGTACGTGTATTTTGAGCTGATATTTTTTTCGTGTGCGTTAGTAATAAAATATTGGAAGCTCTTCACACAAATTACAGATGATTGTTTTTCGTGTACCGAAAGCATGTTCTTGTTGTTGGAAAATATAGGTTGGTAAATTGGTGAAGTTGGTTGAGATTGGTAGAAGTGGGTTGAAATAGGTTGAAGTAAGTATTTTTTTGTTGAAATGGACTTAAATAGGTTGAAATTGGTTGAAGTGGATTGAAATTTTTTTTGGATATGATGTGTAGAAGTTGGTTAAAATAATGGGAAGTGGGTTGAAATTTTTTTGTATGATAGGTAGAAGTTAGTTAAAATAGTAGGAAGTGGATTAAAGTTGGTTGAAGTAAATTGAAGTAGGTTGAAGTTAGTTGAAGTTAGTATTTTTTAATTGAAGTTTGTAAAGCGGGTTGAAGTGGATCGAAGTTAGTTGAAGTGGGTTGAATTTTTTTTTTTGGGTATGATGGTATAAGTTGGTTAAAATAGTGGGAAGTGGGTTGAAGCTGATTGAAGTAGGTTAAAGTTAATTTTTTTATTGAAGTTCGTGAAGTGTATTGAAGTGGGTTAATGTAGGTTAAAATTGGTTGAGGTTGGTAAACTTGGATTTACCAACGAAAAGAACAAGGTCTGAACATGTGTGTATTTTTTTTGGTTCATATTTGGTTAATATATGAAAAAAAAAATACATCCGCAGTTTATTTTACGAATAACGAAAACTACAATTGTTTTGGGGATAATAACAGTCACGAAAAAATATTTCGAACCCAATTCAATACAGAAAAATATTTTTTTCAGTCTAAACAAATTTTATCATCGGCAATTGCCATCACAAATAAAAGACTACCTTAAAAAATGAAATACGTAACTTACATCAATTCTCCTACTTCATTTAACTCCTTCCCCACTTCTTCCCACTCCTTCCCCCCTTTCCCACGTGCACATATAACAAACCACTCTTATCTACTCCTCCCCCCTCTTCGCTACTTTTACTCATTCTACACCTGCAATTTTCCAACGAAAAGAACAGGGCCTAAATAAGAGCATGGAAGAGATGGAAGAGTAATAGTATTAAGGAAGAGTAAATATGAGTAAGTTACTTATTTTTGTTTGGAAGTTTAATAAAAGTAAAAATTTATTTTTATTTGGAAGAATAATAGGTAAGTAAGAGTAAATGAATAAACTGACACATACATCATTATCAAATAAATTCAAATATATTATAGTTAAGTTTATGAGCCCAAATAAGTAAAATAATTGTCCTTACTCCTCACTCCCTCTAGTCCTCCTTACACTCAAATTGGGGTGTAAGTAGATCTTTCAATTTGGAAGGGGGGGTTAAATACGGATCGGATGTATTTAGGTTCGAGTAAAATATGCGTTGGGTGTATTTCAGACTCGGGTAAAATGCGGGCGAGTGTATTTCAGTTTTGCAGGTTTTGGGTTGACGCAACAGGTTTAGAGCGTCTTTTTTGCAAATTATTTTTCTTTTTCTAAAATTAAAAACTAGGCGTATTTATCACTTAAGATTGTCAATATTTTATGAAAAAACATGGTAATTGTACTTTCTTAAAAGATTTTTAAAAATATTCAAACTTTTCATTATAATATATGAATATCATGTATAGGTGGACAAAGCATTGGATCACCTTTAGGTTGGGCGGCCCAATTCGTACATTAATATAAGGTCAATAATGGGTTGAGCCATTAATAGGCAAGCTCGTCTACAACAACTCAACGAGTCGAAGCGGTTCGGCCTTTTAATAACCCATTTAATAATTCGATATTTTTATTCACGAACCTATAGACCTGTCAAAACTGACCCGAAACTCAAACTGAACAACTCGGACCCATGTCGGAACCGACACCCGAAATGGGATGAACCAATCTGGACCCGAACACCCGAAGTAACCCGATTTATAACCGAACAAAACCCGAATTCTAGTATGAATTGAAATGACCTACACTCAAAATGACCCGACCCAATTCAAACTCGATCCATTGTGACCCAACACGAAGTGAACTGAACATGGGCAACCCGAATCCAAACCAAATCGTACCTGATTTAAAACAAATTCGATTCTTATCCGACTCAATTTTACCCGAATAAAATCCGAACCTGAGTATGCCCGACCCGAATATAATCCAAACCGAAGTATACTCATAACCTATCAACCCAAAACTATTCCTAATTCCCTAAATTTCATTGCTAAGGCCTAGAAGAAAAGCTCCTACAACAATTTTGCGTAAGTTTTAATGAACAAGCAAGTGATAATCTAACTATTAACTATAGTGCATAATGTCATTAAAGTCTTTAACCAAATGGTAAAATGTAGTATTGTTGACGTATTTCAATTCAGCAGTCATCGACGAGTAGGAAACTGAGGGAGGGTTAGGCGGCGGCCGGCGAATAAGGGACCGACTATGGGATGGTTAGGGCTTTAGGCGGCGAGAGACGAGGGACTTAAGCAAAGCAACTATGAAACTTTGGACTCACTAGAATCAAATACAGCTTCACTTACAAAACCATTTAGCCAAGAAGTTGCAATACTCTGTTGTGGTTGTTGTTCATCTGTACGAGTACCACTTATGGTACTCAGATTAGGAGTAGGAGAAGAACTATATCATTACTAAGTTAGGAACTTCTCCCATAGAATCTTGATATGGAGTATTGGACTATATATCTGAAGGAGTAAGCTACAAATAATCATCAGCCCAGGAGTGTGTACACCATAAAGGTGAAGGGAAAGGCTGCATATACTAAGTCAACCTAGATTGTTTATAAGGAAATATATGCCCGGCAAAAGTGACATCTCTTGATACAAAAAAAAAGCTTAGTAAGAAGATTCGTAAGAATGTATCCTTTCTGATTGTGAGGGTATCCCATAAACAAGCAAGGGACGCCCTTAGGCTGAAACTTATCAATGGTTCTCATCGGATTGGAAGCAAATGCCAGGCAACCAAACACCTTTAGGAGTGCATAAGTGGGGACTTTGTGAAATAGTATCTCAAACAGTGTTTTGTTGTACAGTACAGAAGAGTCTATTGACAACGTGTGTAGCAGCTAATACACAATATCCCCATAATGTAATGGCAAAAAAGCCTGAAATCTTAGGGCTTTAGACATTTCAATCAATTGCCCATGTTTTCTTCCTACAATCCCATTTTGTTGAGGTCTATCAATACATGTAGTTTGATGTACAAGGACATTGGCAGCAAAAATTTTGCTTAGAAGGATCTGACTCAAATTCCAATGCATTATCAGATTTGATGGTCCTCATAGTACATTGAAAATGATTTTTAACATAATGGTAGAAAATCTACAATGTGTCAAGAGCCTGAGATTTATGTGTGAAGAAGTAAGTCCATGTGGCTCTGTTATAATCAGCCACTATGGACAAAAGAACCTCTTGTTACCACAAGTGTTTACTCTACAAGGCCCCCATATATTAATATGAATCAGCTCAAATGAGGACACAATTGATGTTGTGCTCCTTGCAAGAGACAATTTAGAATGTTTTGTCATTAGACAACTAAGGCATAAGCCAGATACATCAGACATATCAAGTTTCAATCTAGGAATATGTTTTAGCTTAGACAAGGACTGACCCTATCTATGATGCCACATAGCTACATTATTTCTCTGTACCTTATTACATAACCCATACCCATAGTTATTCAACAAATGATTTCATTAATGTTGTACTTATATCCTTCAGCAAATTGGATCAGTTTCTTCACTTATCCGTATCAACTAGAAAGTAGAGTCCCTCTCTTTCTTTACCAATTCTCTTCACCTTCTAAGTAACACAATCCTGTATAATACACTGGTTTGAGTAAAACACTGCAGAACATCTGTTGTCTTTGACCAACTTTGCTATGTATATCAGATTATATTTAAAGCTTGGCACACAAAAATATCGTTAAGAATCAAATCATTTTGTAAATGAGTTTGACCTATACTTGTAACAGAGGTTGTGTGTCTTGTAGGTAAATTATATGTAAGGGATTTAGTAGTTGACCAAATATTTTAAACATTTTATGATCACAACACATAAGATCTAGAGCACCTAAGTCAAGTATCCATTCATTTGACTCAAGTAAAGATGAATTGCAGGTCACATTACTTGAGAATGACTGATCCATTTCTTCATTTGTGAGACTACTAGTACTAGATGTAATATGAGTCTGTGGTAACAATTTTAACAGTTGCTTAACTTGTTGAGATGTAAGGGATACATTGGACATATTAGACAATTGGCCTTAACTTTAGACACTCTCAACTGAGCAGCTTATGGTCTTCTGTATTCTATATTTCTATTTTTGAAATTGGTATTCCTATGATACCTTTGTCCTCTGACATTAGGCTATGGTTATTTGTGCCTTGAATCTAGGATGCTAAGTAAGAATTCCTACTAAATGCCAACATTTATCCTTTCTATGCCCTTTCTTGACACATGCAGTACATCTTTCATCATTTCCCTTACTAAACAAAGCTGAACCTTTTGTGTTTGTGCTGAAGTTTTCCAACACCTCCTTCTGCATCTCTTCTTATTGAAGTAATCTGAAAATAATTTCAACTAATAGAAGTGGATACATCAACAAGATTTGGCTTCTTTGGTTTTTATAAACCTCATCCAATCCATTCAGGAATTGAAAAAGCTTTTGCTCTTTTCTCTGTCTAACTAGGATAGTCAAAAACTGAGTCACATCCTCAGCTGTTGTACTCGGCCTAGGTAACTCATTCATTACATCAAGTTCTTCCTAGATTGCTTCAATTCTAGTGGAGTAATCACTTATATTACTTCCGTCTTGCTCGATAGAATAAACCTCTTTGTTTAACTGATATTTCTTGGATCCATTGCTCACATAACGAACTTTTTCTCTAATTGTTGCCAACTTTCAGTAGCTAATTGAACAAGTAAAATAGATCTAGCTATAGCATCACTTACATTGTTCATCAATAAGGAAATGACCAGATTGTTACACAAGTCCCACTGTTCCGCTTTCACAGCATCATCCATTAATCTTGCCAATATTCTATGGACAGATACCAGTTTCTTCTTCATGGACAAGCTAATCTCCATAACTCTTTTGTACAATCTATGATTTCCTGATGCAGTGAGTTTTTCTTTGATTTCCATAGAGTTTGGTCCATCAGATGGATGAATGAACAAAGGATTGTGGAAATCATCTAATCCAATGTTACAATTTGAGCTTGAACTCATTCTAACCTAATTTATGCGATAATAGATGTTCCTGAATCACAATAGAAAGGTTGAATAGATAGAATATAGAAATATAGTACATGTTTGATTATGGCAAAGGTTTGATTGTTTGATGAATCAAATCAAACAATCGAAGAAGAAGAAAAATCCAGTAATTTGATTCAAGATCATATGCTCTGGTACCATGTTAAGTTGAATGAGAACAATGGAGGAATGATATGTTTAGAAAGAGGAACTTTATCTCATTCATTCATCAGGGAAGTTGCCATTAGCCGATTTATATCAGCTCATTACAATGGAAAATGAAAATGCAATAGAGTGAGGGAGCAACGGATAACAAACAAAGGAGAAGTTTGTACAAATGTGCTAACAACCTAGCCACCTCAGCAAGTTTATTCTTCATCAAAATATATGAAAATTATTGTCTCCTTTACAGAATAGGTATTTAACAATGGCTTCGAGGATCATATGGGCATAACAACAATTGTCTCTCTGTCGTGTACGAATACTTGCAGGGGTAAAGATTACCTATACGTCTAGATCTCCTTGAGCCCACAGGAGTTGTTACTATCCTTGGGTAAGAGTTACTAACTTGAGGTAGGAGGTGATTATAGAAATTCCCAAAAAGATATACATTTACTGGGCTGTTTAAGTAGATTTTAAGTCATGATCCATGTTAGGAATGCTTTATTCTCAGTAAATTTGGCTGACAGAGATATTATCTATTGAGGATTGTGTTCTTTCATACAAAGTTTAATGATTCTATTAGCACTAATATGTACATTCCAGTTCAAAGTATTTTTTGTGAATAAAAAGAATGCAGTTTTGTGTTGTAAACATTTAAGCTCTTATCATTACATGGTGGCTCATATCAAATTGTTTGTTGCTGATTTATGCTCTAATAGCACCGACATAATTAAAACTCAAAATTTTCTTTGGCATAATGCCCGCGGAAAATTCAAAACTGGTTTTCTTCTTTGAAAACAAAACGTTATCGATGCTTGAAAGAACTAATCCTTTCGTTTCATTAGTTGTTGCTTGGAGCATCATAGTCCGAGAAATATACAAACCAGTAACACAAACCTCAGCCCTCTAAAGATAAAGCACAAAGAGAAGGGGAAAAAACAAGCAAAAGAGCTGCTACTTACTTCTCTTAGTTTAATGTTCATGTTTATTATAGCAATTTATGCTACTTTAAACTCTCTTTCGATATCAATGAACCCACATTTGACCTTATGCATTTCATGACTCATAAGTCAAGACATTGGGACACTCTAATAGCTACTATATCAATAACAAGACTGGCAATAGCTAGGATCCTAATTTCTAATGCTCAGAGATACTCATTAGAGACCCAATCTGGGAACATAGATTATTGTTGAGTTACTTTGAGCATGAAATTGAGAATCATCTTGTGGAACATTTGAATCACATATTAAGCTGTGTCATTTCATGTTCGTATAATATAAAAATATTGCATTATAATATGTGAACAATTAATTGATCTCTTTATCATGTGCAAAAATTTTAGCAAACTAGGCATAAGTGAAAGCAGAGCTAAAATGACAGGGAAGGCTTATGGCAATGTACCAACTGGGAACCATGCAACAAGATAAATGTGCAGTCGCTGGCATGCTTTTCCACACTGACAATCCGATTGAAAATCTCTATCTTACACCCTGATGGAGCAGGTATCATTTCCATAGGTGACAGTCTTGTTGAAAATCTTTATCTCTTCACATTTATAAACATTATTCCAAAGAAAAGATTGTCTCTCATCCATCACACTCTGCCTGTGGATGAAGAAATACCCATCTGGTGAAACCTCAAATTTTACCGTCCGTCGTAGCTTCTCTAGCTCATTTCTAGCACCTTAACATTTTTGTTAGCAACAGAACTCATCTCAATTCAAATGTAAGGATGAAATCATATCAAATTGACAAGATACATGAGTTAAAAAAAAGTTCTAATCTTAGATGCACTATATTAATAAAATTAACTTCCAAACCCAAGCTTGTTTTACAGCATATTAACACCTGAATCTTCAATATCTTGGGAGCTGATGAGCCCAAAGGGGTGGAGTTGGCTTAATAAAGGCATCGATCATGGATCCATTTGAGATTTAGTAGTCACCTCAGCACTTGTCATCCTACAACTCAATTTTTTCAATAAGCTGCAATCCTAGCTTACCAGTATGAAGCCTTGTAAGAAGCATTTCCTATAAGAAAATTATCAAAAAAATGCTACTAGAAATCTAATCCAATCATTTGTATCATAAAAATTAACACTGAATCCATCAACAAGTTTATAGTTAGACTAAGTAATCAAATTTGTTTGCCTGATTTGACTAGTTGAATCACCCTATAGGGAGGTGAATAGGGTGATGACCAAAGTCACAAAATAATCAAAATAGAAATGCAGAAAAGTAAATATCGACAAAACACGCTATAATAGGAGTCCGGCCACTTAGTCCTTCATCCACTGGCGCCCCTCACCGATGGGATTTTGAATCTTTTTCTATTATTAACTCGGTTAATTACACACCATTCACTAATTATACAGCTTACGAGTTGGCCCTACAACTCTAGGTGTCCTAATGTACATGTTGCTCCTTAACTGTACTTAGTTAGTCGACCATTTGACTAATCAACTCAATTCAATACAAAGAATTATAATAACCACTTGATCAATAAAAATACAACTCTCTCTATATATAATATCAAATGAACTAGAATGAGAGAGTAAGATATCGGTAAGTGAATGATCTTTTAATATGAGTTCTTATATTTTTCTCGCGTGTCTCTCCAAACTTCAAATTCTCCACTATTAATAGCCATAATAGGATATAGCCATTGGAGCCCTTCAAGGTAAGTAGTTGTTGTAACCAAATGAGGAAAAGATTATCTTCAACGATCAAGCCCTTGAGCAACATTTCAAACCCTTGGAGATTCAGTAGTTTACTTTTCCACCTTGCCAACATTGTGAGTAATAGCTACTTTTTAATTTTGAATCTGATTACTAAGATAACTAAGAATAATATCTTTAGAATATCTTTCAAATAAATAGGCAAGTATGTAACTATTCATAATCTTGCATGATCAGATTTAAATCACAAAATATAATATCATGAAAATCAAATATTCAAATTTGAATATTAAACCATTTCAAAAATATTATAACACCCTATATAAAATCAATTAAGCGATACTAGATGCATATATCTACTTAGAATCAAACATACTTAAACAATATAAATATTAAGGTAGGTCCAAAAATAACATGATAAATACACCAATAGACTAACTCCTTTTTGTCTTTCATCAAAACATATTAACAAAACACACTGTAAGTTTAAGGAAGCTAACAATCTATCCCTTTTTGATAAAAGAGAAAATCCAATAAAAATAACATATCAATATAGTTTTGAGTGCTACACCATGAAAGCTTGCCAAATACTTCTCCACCTTTTTGTTTTTCATCAAAACGGCAGCGTAAGAAAGAGAATGAAAAATCAAAGTATATAGAGAATTATGCTAAACACACACACGCACACACACACACTCACAGACACACACACGCGCGCGCGCGTGCGAGCGCACGCACACACACATATCCCCCCTTGATAAATCAATGGCATACAGAGATGCCCCCCTAATATGGCACCCATAAAAATAATTTAGGGATTAAATACTAACAATAACATTAGTCACATATGCTAATGCTTGTTGACTTCAAATTCTCATAAGCAATAGAAGCCTGCGATAAAGGATTAACATATAGTAATTTTGACAAAACTCTCCCCCGTCAAGAGTAAATCATGATTATCGAAAAATTATCAAGTAATATAATTCTCCTCTTATAGAAATAAGAAATATCACTTATGCAAATACTAAAGAGCATAACAATTATAGACAAAATATTGACGTCATACACAAATATCATTTGTGCATAAAGCCAATCACATGTCCCAATAGTATAAGATATGACTAGATACTAATCATGCTCATCTTCCAAAGATAATTAAGCAAATTTTGAAAATAAAAATTTTGAAAATCAAAATTTCTTAAATAGGCACGCAAGATAACATTGCTTTGCCTTCTCTTAAAATCAAATATTACCACTACTCAAGATGTTGACATAAAAATTTGAGCTCGTGATTTTTAGTCATTTAGAAGCAATAACACCTTAGCTTCTGCCTAGTTTTCAAGACTCTGGACTATATTTTAGGGCCTTAAAATTTGGTTAATGACAAAACAGGTGGACTTACCTTATTTTTACTTTTGACAAACTATAACTTACCATATTCCATTGCAACGCTCCAATTTTTTCTTAATTTTCAGGAGAAATAATTGCTATTGGAAATTAATTATAGTACCTAAATGAGGAGCTAACAACTTCCCACAAACATATGTATTCTTGGTTGATTTCTTCAAAAATGAAGCTCCTCAACTAATTCTTGATTCTCTTTTCTTCTTGGGTTCGAAAGTGTTAGAAGTAAGAAAAATTAATGAGGTAAAAATTTTCTTTCCCTCAATCATGGCACACTTTCTTGATTTAACACCACAATCAAAAATTTTTGAACGTTGAAAATTTGGTGTGGTATTTAAATCATCAAAAATATGACAAGTTGGAGACAAACTATTGTTTGAAAATTCAAGCATGAATTTTACCTTATCCTTACCACTTTGGAGAATGAATGAATAACTAGAATCTTTATTTTTCTCACCATTTTCAAGCAACTCCTCAATTCGGGCATGCTTGACATCATTATATATAAGGCCTTGAATTAGATCACCACTTTTATATTCTTGCTTTTTATGTGGTTAATGATCCTCCACTTGCATAACATTTCCATCCATGATCTTTTCATCCTGTGCCACAAATTTTCTTAATACCACATTTTGACTAGAACTATACCAATAATAAAGGCTCTCCCAAATCTCCTTGGCACTATCACAATGTAAGATAAACTCACAAATATCAATAGTAAGAGAGTAATATAAATTGTTTAGAACTTTAAAATTTTTGGATATATATATATATATATATATATATATAATATATATATATATATATATATATATATATAATATATATATATATATATATATATATGTATGTATGTATGCTTGTAATCGTCTTTAGTATATTAATCTTTCGATTTTTCAATAACTATTGGACCTTTAACCAGGATCTCCCAAAGATCGAGATCCTTTGCTTGATATAAAATTTTATTGTTTCCTACCACCAAAAACAATTAGTACCTTTAAAAAAACGGGGGTCAATTAGAGTCAAAATCATACCTAACCATAGGATCAAACTATTAGACGGCAAAGTCTCAAAAAATAGTGCTAGCACTGATACTAATTATTGGTCCGATTTGGCTACTTAAATCACCCTAGAGGGATGAAATGATAATGATAATCACAAAATAATCAAAATAGAAATGCAGAAAACTAAATGTGGATAAAACACATTATTTATAGAGGTTCAGTCATGCTTAGTCCTCTACACCGGACACCTCTCGCTGACGGAATTTTGAACATTTTTCTTTTATTAGTTCGGTTGATCACACACAATTCACTAATCGTACAACCTAGGGTTGACCCTACAACTCTAAGTATACCAATGTACGTGTTGCGCCTCAATCATACTTCGATAGTTAGCCCTCCAACTAATCAACCCAACCCAATACAAAGAATTATAATAACCATTTGATTAATAACAATACAACTTTTTATAGATAATAATGAAATGAACTAGCACGAGAGAATAATATATCGATAAGTGAATGATCTTCCCATATGAGATCTTGTATTTTTCTCTTGTGTCTCTCCAAGTTTCAAATTCTCCACTATTTATACTCAGAATAGGATATGACCGTTGGAGCCTTTCAAGTAAGTAGCCATTGTAACCAAATAAAGAAAAGATTATCTTCAACAAATTTCAAACCCTTGAACAACATTTTGGGCCCTTGAAAATTCTGCAATTTACTTTTCCAGCCTTACCAATTTTGAGAGTAATGACTACTTTCCAATTTTGAATTTGATTAGTAAGATCAATGCGAATAATATGTTCAGAATATCTTTAAAATAAATAGGCAAGAATGTAATTATTCATAATCTTGCATAATCAAATTTGAATCATAAAGTATAATATCATAAAGATCACATATTTAAATTTTTGATCAAACACTCAAAATTCTATCAGATGAAAACTGACTCTGACACCACTTGTTAGTGATTTTAATAATAAAACTAATAGTTGGAGTGACTAGATGTAAAAGCGTGAAAGAGAGTGCGGCCAAAAATTAATTAACCCAATTCATTTTATGTGGTTAAGTTGGTCCAATTACATAGTTTTAATTGGTCTTGGAGCACGTGAGAGATGATAGTTCATGATTGGGCCAAAGAAACAAGCAATACAATTCAGCAACTCATTTTGCTGCAAGCACGGCCCACTTCCAGCGCAGCCCAACGCTAGCTCTAGTAGGTTGACGTGCATTGACTTTCTTTGACTTGGGCATTTTTCAGCCTTTCTGCGACCAGTTTGCACCGCGGGCCAGCCATGGCCCAGCTCACGAACCTCGGGTTTGTGTGACTTTTGCCCTGCCTCAATCTTTGACAATTTTACTATTTGACTGGGTATTAATTCATGACTTTAGAGCTGATTCATTGCAACAGTTAAAGGGCTTCAAGAGGCTGTTATATGAGATAATGATCCTCATTACTCATCCTATTCAGGGGTCTCTATTGGGTTATTTGTCGCTTAACTCTTTGGCCTTCTCCTCATTCATTATAAGAGTTACAATTTGGGACTCTATAAATTGGTCATCTCTAGTAGTCTCTTTTTTTTTTTTTGGGTAAGCAACTTTGTGGTGTCTGTGGCATTCGTCATATACTACGCTCGATTTTTATTATTTATTTTTCCTAATAAGTCGTATCAGAGTCCGGTCTACTTCAAATTTGGATTTTTGAGCAATTGGTTGAAGTATGTTTTCGTTTGATATTGAGAACTTCGATGTTATGGCAAGACCACCTTCGGCGTTCTTCTGGCAATTTGGTTTGGCCTAAAATGGTTCTGTCAAGTCTTGATTGGCTTTGTCCATTCTCCATTAACTTTTCTTGCCCAATTATTGGTCACGGTGAAATCAAATTCATGGCACAAATTTACAGCTCATTTACACATGGTTTGACTTTATAATTCACCACATGCGCATGTCATTGCCGCTAGTATTTTGGACCAGAATGGAACACGGGTGTTCTGTTTTGGGCCCATGGCCCATCGCTTCTAGTGCCTCTTCATTTTGCATTAGTTTTGGTGAGTTATTCGATGTGGCATATTTTTTGTGCTATTCAATCCGGAGCAAAAATATATCATTATACTCATCTGCTATTTTCAAGTTTTTGTGCTTCGAGATCGATCTCGTATACTCTCATCACTATAGTGGATTTGTTCGTTATTGAAATTTTCGTCCAATGAGACGATTGTTAAGATGTGGCCCAAAATTAATCTACCCAATTCATTTTGTCGTTATGTTGGTCTAATTACATGGTTTTAAGTGGCCTTAGAGCATACAAGAGATGACAACTCATGATTGAGCCACAGAAGCACGCAATTCAAAATTCAGCAGCTCATTTTGCTTCATGCGTGACCCATTTCCAGCGTAACCGAGCACTAGCTCTAGCAGGTTGACCCGCACTGACATCCTTTGACTTGCACATTTCTCAGCCTTTCTGTGGTCAGTTTGCACCATAGGCAAGCCTGGCGCAACCCTCGGACCATGGGTCTGTGTGACTTTTGGCCTCCTTCAATCTTTCGCAATTTTGCTATTTTCCAAGGTATTAATCCTTGGCTTTGGAGCTAATTCATTGCAAGAGTTCAAGGGCTTCAAAAGGCAATTATGTGAGAGTAATTATCTTCATTACTCATCCTATTCATAGGCCTTTATTGGGTGATTAATGGCTTGATGCTTTGGCCTTCTCTTCCTTAATTGTAAGAGTTATATTCCGGGAGTCTATAAATTGAGCATCTCTGGTAGGCCTTTTTTTGTGGGCAACTTTATGGCACCTTTGACATTTGGAAGTGCCTCTCGACACGACCTTCCTTTGGCCATTTTATGAGGCGTTTTGTAGGCCATTGTATCCTCTAGTCCACATCTTTAGAGTTGAGTGAAAGTTTGAGAATTTTTTATTATTTTTATTTTCTTGTCGGTTCAAGATCTTTATCGCTCTTTGTATTGATCTCTTTGATTTACCTTTTAGATTATTTTGTACTCATTCATATAATAGTGAATCTTTGTATCTTTGGTGCACCCCGATTTGGGATTCCATGTAAAATTTTGTGTGCCCATTGTCTACCGTTTTAATCTTGTTAATTTTCTCGAATATCCACATCCTTCTATGCTTCTGCATACTACGCATGAATTTTATTTGTTATTGTTCCTAACATTGAGTGATTCGATGTCTTTTTTATTCTGTTTTATACTCAAGTTTAATGTTGATATTATTTAGTAGATTCTGATAAAAAGAATGCGAATGTGCCCCCCAAACAATTGGAGAAGAAGCAAAGAGGCAAGAATTGAGCCGGTTTTCACCTCAATCGACTTTGATTTTGCATAAAACGACCTAAAACAACTCTGAACTAATTGGATTTTGTGTGGCCTGGTCATGCTCCTTAATGAACCAACCTGAACCAATTGTCATGGCCAAGAACCCAGTCAGGTTCTTTGTTGCCTTGCTTCTCTAATCCACGCAACATAGTGCTTGTAGCATTTTGATGACCTAGAGCTGAGCATGGATGACTCCTGTTTGAGGATCAAGGTCGCAGTATGCCTGCGCCCAGACTTGGCAAAACTGACCCGAAACTCGAAACCTGACCCGGACGACCCGAATCCATATTCAAACTGACACTCGAAATTGGATGAACCAATTTGGACCCGAACACCTGAAGTAAACTGATCTATAACCGATCGAAACCTGAATTGTAGCATGATCCAAAATGACCCACATCCAAAATGACCTGACCCAATTCAAACCCTATCCGTAGTGACCCGACCTGAAGTGAACCGAAAATGGACAACCCGAACCCGAACCCGAACCCGAACCCGAACCGTACCCGAATTTAAACCAATCTAATTCTTACCCGACTCAATTTTACCTGAATAAGTAGTAACTTTTTTTTGGGATTTTAGTCTTTTCTCTTTTGAGGGGAATTTTGAAATTTTCAAACTCAATTAGTTGAGTTTAGGTAGAAAAAGAAAAACAATTTAAGAGAAAATTTTTACAAATGAAATCAATTAAAAACTTAAGAGGGAAAAATAAAATAGTTGATAGTTTTAAGTTTTTAATTTGATAGATATATAGTAAAAATATAAGAAAAAATTATTTTATCAGTAAAAATATAAGAAAAAAATATTTTATCACAATAGGAATTAAGAAAAGATAAGTATAATTAATAATTTATTAAACTTTCTAGGATCTAACAATCCTATTTCACTATTTGATTTACTTAATGACTTAATGCAATACACGCTATGACTATAAATTTATAATATCATTATGTGACTACTATCGAAAATTCTGCATTACTGATCTACAATTCTAAATCATCTTCATAACATGGTTAATTCTACAAAATCATATTCAAGAATGTATGGTTGCATATGATCTCATAATAATGTGACTTATTTAGATTTTGGACAATTAAATTCCAAGTCTCAAGTTTCACTAACGAGCATTCACAATCACATAAATGTAATGCTAATTGACACGTACTCATATATTGCTATTGCTTTTTAGTTTTGACTTATTGAGAAAATGCAAATCAAGTTGTTAATCTCACAAAGACAAATCTTTGAATTTTGATATGTGATCACTTAACGAGCTATCAAAGAACATTGATTCGATTACTGAAAATATCAACTTGAACCAACCTGTTTCTATTTATGAACTCCAAATATGATAGACGTGAAGTTATAAACCAACACATGGGTCTAAATAAAAATTTTGTTATTTTCTTACTTTTTTAAATTTTTCAAGGTATGTTTTGGTATTGGGCCCCATATATGAGAAAATTAACAAATGATTTGCGTTAAGTTGGTCTACTTATTTTGTTATCACATGAACTCAATTGAGATGCTTGAAACTTGGCTTAACGTCATATAATCCTTTGGATAATTGCATGGCATATTTAATATAGGGTTATGGATGTGTTGTATACTTGTATTTGTAATTTACTAACTTTCTTAGTAAATTTAGACCCATATAATTTTGCATTAATTATATATATATAATCAATTAATCATTAACGTATGAATTAAAAGAAGGACATATAATAAATGAGTTTGTCCAATTAAACAGTTTTTTCTTTTAAATACAAATTAAGAGTAAATAATAACTAAATATGGCTACATTGAAAACATATAATGATTCGAAATTAACCCGATTTCATTTATACCTAATTTGCTTTACATTTGACCCATACCCTGATCCGAATCGGACTATTGTAGACAATTCGAAACAAACTCGACCCTGATTCTACCCAAACCGAACCTGTACCGACCCGAACATGGTACCCATAAGTGACCCAAACTCAAACTTCACCCGAACCGAACCGAACCGAATCAAACCGAATCAGACCCAAACATTGTTGACCCGAAAATGATCCAAACCTGAACTTCACCCAAACCAAACCAAACCCGAACACGACCCGAATATAGTTGATCCGAAAGTGACCGGAACTGAACTAAGACCCGACCTATACCTGACTCGAATGACCCATTTGTTAGGTCTACCTGCGCCCCAAATTTTGAGCTTCTGGTGACCAACATAGGTGGGCCCTGTCGTCCAGTACAGGCCATGCCATGTTGTTTTAAAGCGATCCATTCTATTTCTTTGGAATTTTATGAGTTTGTATTGGGCTGTCGCTACATATGCCATTTTCTGCCAGCATTGAGAATCTATTCCACCATCTTAGCCTATATTTCTCATCTTGTTAGAAAGCGAGCAAAAGAGGGAGATTTGCAAGGAGACCGGATCAGGATCGCATCGGCGAATTCAAGATTGCTTATAAACTAAGCATCTCGTTCCCTGTTCTTCCCTTTTCTCATAATCATAGTCTTTATACATTCTAGATTATTATGCTAATCTTGTTTAGTTTAAATCTTGGGATTTTATTGAACCTGCAATTTAATTAGCTCTCGTATTGATATGAAAGTACTCTAGAATTAGTCGGCTTGTTTTATTGAATTCTAGACGCTTATTGTCTTATAAGAAATTTGATCACTTTCGTGCTTTTTGTATTCGGTGAAAAATTGAAAGGTGAAATTCGATACTAGAATGTTAGAATTTGACTTGATTAAGTGGAGTCTTGAGAAAGTCATACCAATCAAGAAGCCACCAATTATTAAATTGTGATCCTAATGGATTGAACTATTCAAGAACCCTTGAGAAACGGTGACTGATGAGATTTAGTTTTTTTATTTCACTTCAGAGGGGTTTGATACTTGGATTAACACTTTTGATGTAATCAATTACGGAAGAAGTGCTTGATTGATACCTCGACTAGTAAATTGTTTGGATCGACTACATCCCTTGATAATCCATTGATGAGATTAAGTGCAAATGTGGCTTGATAGAATATAGCTCGGTAGTTTGACCTAGTCTTACCTGGCGCTCGAAAGTCTATCAAATCCTAACACACTGACAAAAAGAAGAAAAATAATTCTAAGGGCTCGAGCATGTAACAAACAAGAGCTCCACTTTTGTCTAGAAAACCTACCCCAGCCAAGCACTAGTAGGCAAAAGGTCCATTAAGGGTCCTTTGCGCTAACACCTTCAACCGCTCACTCATATGAACCCTACAAATACATTCCTTAGCTTCAGAACATCCTAAGCCCCATTCTCCAAAAAGAAAACACGTCCTCATGGGGAATACATCTACGTCCTCCCTAGGCTTCGGTTTGAAATCCATACACCAAGGGACTTATGAGTCCCTCTATACATGTACAGACTTACCACATGAATCACCCACCCGAATGCACACCTCTTTCGCAGAATATCCACATAACTCACAATCCCCTTCTATGTGCAACAATCTCACCTTTGAGCCAGTGAGCTCTAGAACCATATTTCTTAATTAAAGTAGAGGCCCAAAGGATATCAAGCCTAGCTTTGCCACAAGAGTCTCATTGACATCCCAAAACTAATGAAAACCCGAACACCCCCAACCCACAAAAAGAATCTAGAATTACATAGAGTCTTGCAAGAAGAGAGGGGAAGCTAAGGTTATTTGTTATGACCTCCCCTAAAACTTTCTAGTGATAGCATCCAGCTTCTCACATAACTGAATAGGTACAAGCTCCGTACTCATAGCCTTATCGCATAGATTAGGATAGATTGCAAAATAGAATGGATAAAAGTCACTCGACCTAAAAAGCGCATTAGAGCACATACAGCGCACAGCTCGCACTCAGGAGCCGGGTCAAGCCACTCGTCATGTCTCGCAGTGTGGTTGCGAGCCACGAGCCGGCTCACGACGCCTCCCCCTTTGCTTTTTTGTTTCTTTTTTTTGGGTTTTAATTAGGTTTGTCTTTTTTTTTTGGGCTTTAAAAGGAAACTTGCGTGGTGCAGAATGTGTATATGTGTATTATTTTATCTTGTGAGACAAAGTTGTGAGCCTTGCATTATAGAGAGTAAAATTTACAAGTCAAAAAATTAGCTCATGGGCTGATGTGAAAGAGGTAGTCCTCCACTTATGAACCAAAATTATGGCTCACGGCTATATATGCTCTTAGAGCACCACCCACTCAACATAGGGCCACATTGTCAACATTGTCATCAAATGAGCCCCGTCATCTATCCCTAATCACCAACTTATTCCCCAAATACTCAAGCACATATGGTGCCGTATTGACACCCAAAATCCTACCAAGGTCCGCAAGCCTCTCCTCAGAAGCATTTCTTGAACCAAACACCGAAGACTTATTTCTGTTTGTAGAAGAGAGCAATAGCTGGAGGGAAATATCAAGGAAAATATCAAGGGTTGTTAGGAAAAAGGCTAGCTATGCAAAGTTTGTTACAACACTGTTAGTTAGTTACAGGGTATTCTTTTACTCTCTGCTGGTTTTATATAAAAGGTGGAAGGGGGGTCTGTACGGTGCATGTTGTTTTCAATAAGATGAGGAGGATCCAGAGCAGGAGAGTTGATCTGCTTTCTCTCCTAATCATGATCATAATCTGATCGATTGCATCTTATTCTCAATTGATCAAACATCATTATGGTATCAGAGCAGTCAAATTCTGATTCACTTTTTTTTTTTCCAATTCAATCATATGATCTGAATCATCATTGATCAAGCTCAACTCTGATTTCATAAAGTTTGTCTTTCCATTTGATTGATTGAATGTCATCCTCAATCAATCACGTTTCATCATCATTGTGATCCAGAATCTAGATCTTGAGTCGCAATGTCAACAGAGAGGAGTCGAGGCACTCTAGCATTTGCAGATCTTTAGAATCCCTTGTTCTTGCATCCCTCAGAAGGTCCAGGTTCTCTGGCAATCCAAGAAAAGTTGGTAGGTGCAAAGAACTATGATCCTGGAGGAGAAATGTAGAAATTGCACTTGCTACCAAACGAAAACTTGGATTCGTTCAAGGTACAATTTCTAGATCCACTGATGATGATATAAAAGCTGAAATGTGGGATACTTGCAACTGTATGATCATTGCTTGGATTCAAAATTCTGTGACTGATTCCATTAGAAAATCAGTATTGTTCTTGAACTCTACGCGAGAAATTTGGGTGCAACTTGAGCAAAGATTTTCATTGAGCAACGGTTCAAGAAAATACAAAATTTATAAGGAAACATATGAGGTCAAACAAAATCACTCATCTGTGAGTGAATATTACACTAAGTTGAAGTGTCTTTGGGAAGAATTGGAGGACATGACTGAGTTGCCCAAGATTACTGCTATTACAGATGAAATCACTGCATTTCTGAAAGCATTAACCAAACAAAGAGAAGAACAAAGATTATTCTAGTTTCTCAATGGTCTTGATGAGAAATATGGAGCACAGAGAAGTCAATTACTGCTTATGTCACCACTGCCAAGTGTTGAAGCAGCATGTTCTTTGCTTCAACAAGAAGAAAGTCAGAGAGAGATTCTGGAAATTGGAAACCTGGAAATTGAATCAACTGCATTGTTTAGCAAAACTGGTAATGCTAAAGGGTGTAGTCAGTGTGGAAATAAAGGACATGTCAAAGAGAAATGTTGGCTGGTAATTGGATATCCTCAGTGGCATCCAAAAGCCAAGAAGTTTCCCAGAAACGGGATAACAAGGTTCAAGCATACAAAGGCAAGACCCAAGGATTTAATGGTGGAAAACTGGCAGCCAATGCAGAAACCAATAGAGCACAATCTGTAGATGCCTCAATGACTCAGACTCAAATTGAACAGCTGCAGTAACTCCTGAAACTACTGCCTCAACCTCAAGGACATAAGCAATGTGATGTAGAAACTGATGAAGAGTTAGACACAAATTTTGCAGGTATGACCTTATGTACTCATGCTGCAGTTAATAAGTCAGAATGGATACTAGACTCAGGGGCTACAGACCATATGACTTATAATACAGAGCACTTAAGTGATATCAAGGTGCTCTATAAGAAATCCACAATTGATTTGCCAAATGGTAACTCCTCTGAAATATCCTCAATAGGCAAAGTTAAATTGTCTGCAGAGATAGATTTGCAAGATGTTCTGTATGTACCTGTCTTCAAGTATAATCTGCTATCCATTCCCAAACTGACAAGAGATAGCAATTGTGTCGTCATTTTTCATCCTAAATTCTGTGTAATATAGGATTATGTCAACAACAAGATTTTGGGGATTGGTAGAAAACATAGAGGATTATACTATCTCAAAGATCAGCCATTGAATGGAGTAGATAGCAGAATGGAAACCATCATACGAAGCTTGCTAAAGATAGACAAGGATAAGATCCTAATTGCTGGTGCAGCTGACTGGTCCAAAGCCTCTGAATCCTTTGAGGTCTGGCATAAGAGACTTGGTCATGCCCCTTTGAAGAAGCTGAAGCTTATTTCAAATCTTCAACTCAAAGTGGAAGACAATAAAGTGTGTGTGACTTGTCCAATGGCAAAGTTTACTAGGCAACCTTATATGTCTAGTTCTAGTAAGAGTACTAATGTGTGTGAAATGATACACATGGATATATGGAAACCATATAGAGTTCCTACATATAAGGAGTATAGATATTTTTTTGACTCTTATTGATGATTGTACTCGAGCAACTTGGGTATACTTGCTGAAACACAAGTCACAGGCACTGTCTACGTTCCAACAATTCATGAAATTTGTATCTACATAATTTCAGACCACAGTTAAAGTGGTCAGATCTGATAATGCACTTGAGTTCCACAGTGAACCCTGTCAGCAATTTTTTAACAGTCTTGACATTATACATCAAACTTCATGTGTTGACAGGCCACAATAAAATGGCCGTGTTGAGAGAAAACATAGACATCTCTTGGAGATATCCAGAGCACTAAGATTTCAGGCACATCTGCCTCTTAACTTCTAGGGAGATTGTATATTAACAGTAGCATATATCATCAATAGACTGCCTACTCTAGTACTTAACAACAAAACACCTTATGAGATGTTGTTTGGGCATCCCCCTACTTATGAGCACATGAAAGTATTTGGGTGCTTAGTGTTTGCTGCTCCCTCATACAAAGAAAAGGACAAATTTCAAGCAAGAGGTCTTCTTTGTGTTTTCTTAGTTTACTCAGCCACCAAAAAAGGGTATAAATTGTTGGATTTATACACCAACAAAGTCATGGTGTCCACAGATGTGAAATTTGAGGAGCACATTTTTCCTTTTCGCAAGGACAGTACCACATCATACATGCAACCAACACCAATCAACATGACATCTAAAGGATATTTTGATGAATCATATATTAATCTATCACCTACAGATTTAGTAAACCATGGTCAGAATGTGCACTTAGCATCTGATAGTTCAGTCCCTCATGGTGCTGAGAATACAGCTTCTGGATAGGAGCACTCACACCATAGCCTCTCACTGTGCCCTCCACATCTGTGCCAGGCACACGAAGACCTGTTAGACAAACTAAGAAGCCTCAATGGCTATCTGATTATGTGACTGCGGCAGTCACAACTCATACATGCAACCAACACCAATCAACATGACACCTAAAGGATATTTTGATGAGTTATATATTAATCTATCACCTACAGATTCAGCAAACCATGGTCAGAATGTGCACTTAGCATCTGATAGTTCAGTCCCTTATGGTGCTGAGAATACAGCTTCTGGATAGGAGCACTCACACCAACAGCCTCTCACTATGCCCTCCACATCTGTGCCAGGCACATGAAGACCTGTTAGACAAACCAAGAAGCCTCAATGGCTATCTGATTATGTGACTGCTGCAGTCACAACTCAGAACAAGATCATATATCCTGCAGTACATCAAGTGACTACTACACATCTCAACCCTAAATATCAAGCCCTCTTATCTACTATTGACAGACAGCAAGATCCTAGCTTGTTTGCAGAAGCTGTTCAAAGTCAAATCTGGTATGATGCTATGAACATAGAGCTATAAGCATTGGAACGGAATGGAACTTGGAGTCTAACTAAGCTTCCTATTGGAAAAAAGGCCATAGGCTGCAAATGGTTATTCAAAACAAAGTATAGATCTGATGGCACCATTGAAAGACATAAGGCATGACTTGTTATTCAGGGATGTAGACAGCAAAAGGGAATTGATTATGAAGAAACCTTTGCACCTGTAGCAAAGATGACCACAGTAAGATCTATTCTTACTGTTGCATCTATACAAGGATGGCAGGTGTGGCAAATGAATGTTACTAATGCATTCTTGCACGGAGACTTGGAAGAAGATGTCTACATGAAACTTCCACAAGGGTATAGAGGACAGGGGGAGCCTATTCTGTGTAGTCCAACATCAAAATCAACAAGAACAATTCCCTCCAACACTGTTTGCAAGCTTCACAAGTCACTGTATGGGTTGAAGCAAGCCCCTAGACAGTGGTTTGCTAAACTCACAGCTAGCTTGTTATCATTTGGATTTCATCAATCTAAGGCAGATTACAGTTTATTTACAAGGAAGACAAATGAAGGGCATCTACTAGTATTAGTCTATGTAGATGATATACTTATTACTGGCAGCTCTATGTCTCTCATTCAAAAGGTGAAAGATCACTTGCATACTTGGTTTCATATGAAAGACCTTGGTGAACTCAGATATTTCTTAGGCATTGAAGTGGCCAGGTCAAACCAAGGTATTTTCCTTTCTCAAAGGAAATATGTCATGGATCTCCTTAAAGAAGCTGGAATGATCAACTCCAAACCAGTGTATCTGCCAATGGATCCAAACACCTCCATGACTCAGGAAGGTGCCTTACTATCTGAACCAGACAAGTACAGAAGATTGATTGGTAAATTGATCTATCTCATAATTACAAGACCGGATATTACTTATACTGTTCAAGTCCTAAGTCAATATATGCAATCCCCAACTGAGGCACATATGAATGCTGTTGTGCGAGTGCTGCGATATCTCAAACAATCTCCTGGTCAAGGCATTTTACTTCCCTCCAAGTCAGCTCCTACCTTGACAGCCTACTATGATAGTGATTGGGGACGATGTGCTGACTCCAGAAAGTCTGTGACTGGCTATTGCGTCTTATTGGGAGACTCTCCTGTTTCATGGAGATCCAAGAAGCAGTCAGTGGTTGCTCGTTCTACGGCTGAGGCTAAATACAGGGCGATTGCTACGGTAACATGTAAAGTCACTTGGCTTATCCAATTGTTTAAAGACCTTGGTCTTCCGGGCTTAGCCCCTATTACACTCAAATGTGATAACTAAGCAGCTCTATACATTGCTGTCAATCCTGTTTTTCATGAGCGAACAAAACATATTGAAGTGGATTGCCACTTCATTAGGGATAAGATGAAGACAGGGATTATTCAGCCCACCTATGTTTCTACCAAAGCTCAACTTGCTGATGTTTTTACCAAGATTCTGCCTGTACCTCAGCATTCTCATCTTCTTTCCAAGTTGGGGGTTTATAATATATTCACCTCCCAACTTGAGGGGGAGTGTAGAAGAGAGCAATAGCTGGAGGGAAATATCAAGGAAAATATCAAGGGTTGTTAGGAAAAAGGCCAGCTATGCAAAGTTTGTTACAACACTGTTAGTTAGTTACAGGGTATTCTTTTACTCTCTGCTGGTTTTATATAAAAGGTGGAAGGGGGGGGTCTGTACGGTGCGTGTTGTTTTCAATAAGATGAGGAGGATCTAGAGCAGGAGAGTTGATCTGCTCTCTCTCCTAACCATGATTATAATCTGATCGATTGCATGTTGTTCTCAATTGATCAAACATCATCACTGTTCATACAATATTGAACCATCTCTCTCATGAATCTCTAAACAGCTCCTTAACTTCTTAACCTCAACATAATCATCTACACATGAGATCGTCCAAAAACATAAAATAAGAAAGGATAGTGATATATATTTTACCACAAGATATTCTTAAGTGTCTTACCTCATCATAAATTAATATATTTTATGATTTAAAATCACATATTTTTCAATGACTACACTTAATTATGAATTGCCAATCTTAGATATTGGTTGACTACGCCAATAAAATACTAAATGATATCCTAATCATATTAACCCTATCTGCGAGTACATATAATACACGTATTTTAGAAATGTGATAAATTATGAATAAAAAGATAATATTATACAATTTATAAGTTGTGATATGCTTCTTCTATTTAATCCTACCGTTTTTTTTTCAATTTAAAAACATAATAGTATGATTTTTAAGTTAAAACAAGACATTTATAAAATGTCTTATAGCAAGACACTTATCATTTTGCACTAAGAAAATAGTTGCACAATTGTGACGCACATTCACATCGTGGAGTTTCCACTCATCCTCTTTGTGCATGAGGAGACTATAGAAACAACATCGGTGCACAAAATGAACAAATAGGTGCTTTACCTGTAAAGAATTTGTTTTACTTGGTTTATCCTTGTAACTTTAACAAGGAGAAATTTAAGCATTTTATTTGTTTAATTTGTACCTGTAAAAAACTAATTATGAGTGCATTTTATTTTTACAATGAAATAGCTTCTAGTCCATGCAATTCCACATTTTTTTTTTTTTTGGGAGAAAAAAATATGCATATTTTCGGATTATAATTGTAAAATTGCAAAGTCATAGTACTTATCATAACTAATCTAATTTTTGACTACTTTAAATTTCAAACTTTTACCAACCATCAGAGGATCAAAAAATTTAAAAGAAAAAATTGAAACGTTGTGGCTCGGTAGATGCTCAACTGATGTGCCTGTTTAGTAGAGTTGAGTAAGACTGAGTACCCGGTCCATTTTCATGGAACCGGTCCCGGTCCTAGTTAGAACCAGGTCCAAAATTCCTGACCTAGTCCCGGTCTCCGTCCCAGTTGGAACCGGATCTAAAAATTCAGACCCCGTCCCGAAATCCAGAACTGGGTCCAAGTCCTGAACCGGGACCCATTTTTTTGTTCAGCCCTACCATTGAGTTTTAGGAGGAAAAAACCAATTTGTTATGTGATATGTTATTTTTAACTCCCTACAATAACAAGTTAACGTCTCACATGATCATATTGTTGACACCTAGGCTTGGCAAATGGGTCATTTAATTCGGGTAAGGATTAAGTTAAGTTTGGGTCGGGTCAAGCGACATTTCGGCTCAGTTTGATTCGGATTGAGTGAACGTCGGTTTAGCTTAACTTCGAGTCAATCAAATTTTAGTCCAATAAGCTTGTCATACAAACTAATGGACTTTGTCAAAAATTTCGGGTCAGTATAATTTGGTTCAAGTTAGAGTTGGGTAATAGGTCGTGTCGGGTCGGGTTCGTGTTCGTCTTGAACTTAAACGGGTTGAAAATTTCTCGATCTGAACCTAACCCATTTATTAAACGGGTTGAAAAACCTTGACCTGTACCCATTTAATTTTTAAACGGGTTGACCCGCTTAACCCATTTAAGACAAACAAGTCAAGTTCAATCGCCTAATTAACCATTTACACATTTAATATCTTCAACTAATACGTAATTATAGTGTTAGAAATTAAGTTTACATATCACATTAAATAATTATTCTTTAAAATTCCCCTGATTCGTCATAATTCACAATTTTTAAAAATTTTTATATTCTTCATTATCTAATAAAAAGTAAATGGAAAAATGAGTTGAGTTATTTAACTCATTTAATTAAACAGGCTAAATAGGTACTTTTTCGTGTCGAGAATCTCAACCTGCACCTAACTCATTTAATTAAACGGGTTAAACGTGTCAACCCATTTAATTAAACAGGTTGAAAATCTATACCCAAACCCACTTAATTTCGTGTCAGGTTCGGATCGGTAATCGTGTCGGGTCAGTTTTTTCCACCTCTAGTTCAAGTCAATTCAGGTTGCAGGTCTACTTTCAGGTGAGCTTATCTCAGATGTTGAGTCAGGCATAAATCCCAGTCATTCAGTTTGGATTTTAGATCTAGGGTTAATTTTGCTAAGTCTATTGACGCCATACATCTAGGCAAAATTAGGAGGTGATCTTTTGTAAAAAAATTTGAAAAATTAAGATCATCAAATAAGGTTTCCTAAAATTCAGAGTCACCAAATGAGTTCTTCTTTATCTTGTTTTGACTTAAATCAATATGTTAGATTCTTATAGATAACTATTAATATCAAGTTAGAATTTTTATAAACAACATAGCCGGAGAATATAATATCCAATACGATCAAATTGCATCGAAAATAAGATTATGACATGAATTATTGTGAATTCATGAGTTATATCGCATGGATACATATGTGTACACAATGTATGAACATTTTTACTTCTATATTGTCCCCTATTGCTTTATTTAATGTACTTGCAACATAAATCCTGAGGGCATGAATGGGTTGTTGTTTTAGTGTAATATTAACCGTAACGGAATTTTAAATTTGCATATTTATGCAATTCCACAGATGCCAAATCCTCCGACTAGATCCCTATAACGAGAAAAAGAAAACAAAAAAATTCAGTTGGGGTAGGACAGCCGTTTCAGAGCGCGCGCAAAGAATTAACGGCATACGGTACATAACTACCCCCTCCTTTCATTTCAAGAAACGATGCTGTGAAATCAAAGCAAAGAGAGAGAAATAAAAATCGAAGAATTACACAAGGAAAGAGAGAAAACCATCCTATCCTTGAGCCTCAACATTCATTCATTCATCCATTCATTCTTCTCCAACTCATCTGTACTTTGATCAACCTTGAAATTTCGAAGATGGCAAGTTCAAGCTCCTCCTCCCCCACCATGGACGTGAAAATCGAGACTGAAGATCAGAATACATTCACCCTGAGAATAGGCCAAAATGACACAGTTTATGCGGTCAAGGCAAGGATATGCAAGACCACAGGCACACCGGTGTTTCACCAGATTCTTCGCTTTAATGGCAGAACCCTTGACAACAGCTTCTATATTCACACCTATGAAATCACCCACAATTCGCGCCTTTCTCTCTGTATTCAAGACCCCTTAGCAGATTTAGGAGGTTTTCCTGCCCCGCCCATCAAAGCGGAGCTCTTGCTTAACGTGGCCAAACACCCTGAACCCTTTCTCAATCTCTCCGTCTACATCAGTGAAACTGTTCTGCAACTCAAACAAAAAGTGCTTCAACATTGCCAAGGTGAATTTCTTCTCTCCCTTTTTTTTTCCTTTCTGTATACTATTACTAATTTTATGTTTTAAATGGTTCTTGATGATCTGGGAACTAATCTAATTACCAACCTGTTCTTGAGAATCATGGAGTTAAAGTGATGCTAAGCAGTTCTTGAGAATCAGGGTCTTAATGTAATAGTAAGAAGTTCCTAATAATTTTCTTGTTAAAATTGTGTTTAATTTTGGGTTTTCACAAGTTCTTGGTAATCTGGGTATTAACTTAACACTAAGCAGTTACTGATGATCTGACTGCCACTAAACAGAAATTGAATGTGGGAATTTATCTAGTACTCAGCAATTCTTGATAATCCCAGTATTAATGTAATGCTAAAAACATCATAATCACTTTTCTGTGGAGTTACTTCTGTCCTGTTTTTTTTTTTGGGGGGGGGGGGTGTATCTACAATCCCGAATTTGACATTCATGTGATAATAAACAGTTCTTGACCTGAGAATCAGGTGTTAATATAATTATCAGCAATTCTTGACATTCAAGATGCTAATGTGCCTAATATTAAGCACTTCCCGATGATTTTCCTGTGACAATGTTTTCAGTTTTAGCTAGGTTTTATGAACTTCTTGATGATCTGTGTGTCAACCTTACACTAAGCAATTAAATTGATAATCTGGGTGTTAATCCTATACAAAGCAGTTTCAGATAAACTGGGTATTAACCTGATGCTAAGCAGCAGTTGCTGATAATCCGGGTATTAATCTAATGCTAAACAGATCTAATTTCTTTGTTGTGGAAATGTTTCTTGCAGGGCTTCCTCCTCCAGATAGGCTGGGAGTGTACATGTACGGTAAAAGACATGAGCTGCAGGATGCCAAGTGCTTAAGTGACTACGGGCTCTCAAGTGGGTCGAAGCTCGATGTCTTTATTAAGCCACCCCCGGGCCCATTACCCCCTCCCACTCGAAAGAAAGGGAACATTCAGGTGCTGACCCCCTGTGGAAAGCTGCTCTATCTGCAAGTTAAACCTAGACGCAAAGTCCGGGTACAACTCTGAACATGCTGATCTTTTTTTAAAGTATACTTCATAATCAATCTGACATGATTTCATAGTTTAGTGTGGATTATGACAAGTTTTGCTTCTGGAAACATGTAAAGGTGCTAAGAGCTGAGCTAGAAAGGCTGCAAATGTTGGAGCAATTTGAGCTTCCACCAGATTATTTCTTCGTTCATAACTTCAATGTGTTGGATGAGACAATGAGTTTTCTGGGGAACTTCGTTGAAAAAGATGATGAGATAGAGATTGTCGGGGGAAGCATTCACTTCCTGATAGAGAACCTAAGGAAAACGGACGAAATACATATTTTTACATGCAGGTTTTCACCCTTGCTGGAAGCATGAGGCTTTCGGAAGGACAAATGGTCGTTTTAGCGACTTTTGGCTTAGATCAAAAGGCAATGTTACAGTGTTATGGTCGCGTCAAATGATACAGTTTAGTATGCGGTTTAGATGTGCTGAAAGATTGATTTCCGATTTCATGCTCAGACTAGGGCATAGTTGATATTCACTGTATCCACGTTGTTACAGTGTTAAAGGATGGACTTATGGTATGCAAAGGCAAGTCATGATTTCTGCTTGTCTTTTTTTTTTTTGGGGGGGGGGGGGGGGGGGATTACCCCATACATTTGCTTGTTTGATCAATTATGTTGTCTTCTACTGTATCATTGTTTTAGGTAGGGGCGGAGCCACGATTCAAAGTAAGAGGGGAGCGAGATTAATAATACACATAATATAAACTTTAACAGTTCTAAAAATGAAGTGCGTAGCTAATACGTTCAAGAAAGTTGTCCTTAACGAGATCTCATATTTTGAAAGTAAAGCATGATATCGTCATTTGATAGACTTTTAAAAAGATTCCCAAAAAAAAACTATACATAAGGCAACAAAAGGAGTTGAACATGTGACCTCCACCATGGAGCAATAGGTAGCCAACCAGTCTACCATGCACTCTTTCATAAAATATTTAAGAACTAATTAATATATATCTATTTTTTGTTTCAACCATAATATCCCACATTTTATTTTTTTCCCCAAAAAGTTGGGGGTCAATTGACCTCCCTTGCCCCTTAGTAGCTCCCCTATTGGTTTTAGGAAGTTACTCCTAAAATACTGAGTAAAATAATTTGCAATTTACGTTCTGCCATTCAGATGAAAGCTATAGAAACTTATTAAGAATTAGTCTGATTTAGGAAGTGAGCATATAACATCTCTGGAAACGAAGTGCAAACTGGTTGGATGATCATGATAAAGATCACAGCAAAACTAGGAGTGCCAAGTAAAGCAAAACACAACTTCTTGAGTTGAAACTCACATATCTGACGTGGAAATAAACAATCCGATGGCTCACATAGTCCTGAAATGCATAATCCATTGTTATGGTGTTGTAGTGAGACGAAATCATGCAGCTTAGCATGCAGTTTAGATGTTCTCAGTGTTAACCGGTTTGACTTTCACTCTCATGATACATATAAGTTGGTTTGTTAATGCTAAAGGATGAGTCCAATGCAAGAGGACGTCATATAAACATGAAAAATTAAATAAGCTGTCAACAAAAAGAAGCATTAGTTGTTGCAAGCATGAGTTGCTCTTCACTCACAAAAAGACAATAATTTTGAACTTTCCATTGACTAACCTTGTGAAGAATCAAGCATTCCTAATGGGAAATTCACCCACAAACATGGACTCCCTTTTTCATCCATTTCCAAAGCAAAAGGAGGCCTTTTCTGTGACAGATAATCTGTCTCTGATTGGAAATGGACTGAAAATTGAATCTACTCTTTTTCCATTTGCTCCCAAACCAGTAGGAGATTCTTTCACTGTAATATAACATGTTTTTTGATTACAGATTTCAGTTTCTGGGTTATGCACCGGTAATAAGATACCTGCATTGATCATCGCCACAAACCTACCCAATGAATGTGCCAAGTAGGTTTGTATTAGAGACATTTGACCAAAAGTGCCAAACATCATAAGGAAATTCAGTTTAGAAAACAGCAAAATAACAGCAGGTAAATTTGATAGTAGTCAGCTTTAATCGCATGTTTTCCCATTAGCTATGAAAAGACGATGCTTATGTACTTTGCTATTGGGAATATAGTCAGACACTGCTTAAGAGGTTGTGGCTCATCTAAATTAGTCTATCCGATTACTCAGCCCAAAAAAAAAAAAAAAAAATAGTCCATTAGATGCTACTTACGCGGGCAGAAGTTCGTCCACAATAATTGAATTGATCCCAATTAAAAATTTTCCATTCTAATTTAAAGTTTAGACAATTGATATATCTGATTTAGAAACAAAGTTGGATTTAAGATTGAAAATTTGGATGTGAATTGTCCAAATTTTATAGTAAATTTTTTCAATTCAGACATCTTTGCATAACCAATTTTGTATAAACAAATGGATCTAGATTTACCGATGAGATCTCAGCCAAGTGGTTAAGATTGAGGTCCTACCGCCCTAATGCATAAGCTTTCAGGTTCAAATCCCCCTCCCCATTATATTGCCTCGCCTTCGTATCTCATTTGATTTGGAAAAAAACAAAAAAACAAATAGATCTAGATTTGAATTAAGAATATAATTTCAAACCAAACCATCCAAAATCCAAATAAATATTGTGGACAACTAGATAACCGAGTATGTAAATGGAACCTGTATGTAAATGGAGCCTGGAGGTGTTGTAGCCTCTACTAGTTAATTTGATGATTGATAGGTTGTATTAATATCCCATTTGATAGGGCTTGCGTAGTTGCATGTGGTAATGAAATGATCTAATTTCTTACCGAAATTATTATTTTTTTTTAAAACTAAAACATTGATAATCAAGTCAATTTGTCAAATGACTTATAGTCTGTTTGAATCGAAGAGAGAGAAGCTGAGAGGAATGAAGGTTAATGAACACTTATTCCCTTTGTTTGGAAATATTAAATGAGGGGGAAGGAAGGGAAATCGATCAGTAATTCTATGGTACATACCCATGTACATAATTATGTACACACCTATACAAGAGAATGTGCACTGTGTTCTAAAAATTCTTAGATATAAACGTATATATTCTAGCACAGTACACACCCTTTTATATAGGTGTGTACATAGCTAAATACATGGGTATATACCATAAAATTTTTGGGAATCGAGAGGAACATTTCACCCTTATTCCTCCCAATTCCCCTCATTTTTATTCACCCCCAAAATGAGCAGGAAAGTAGGGGAAGGAAAGATTTTTAATAGTTCTCCCTTCTTACAACATATCCAAACAAGGTAAGTACAAATCACCTTCCTTTTCTTTCTTCCCCTCCATTACCTTCCTCTCTCTTCCCCTCCCTTCCCTCTCTCTATGCTAGGCTTATGCTAAGTTCAAGATATCATTTTGATACAAAATTTTTAAAGTCGATAATTGAATTACCCCAATATAAATCAAATTTAGAGGTTCTCCTTTCAAACTTAAAATTTGACAACTAATTATATTCAAATTAAAAATCAGATTTATTTTGGGTTTGGAATTAAAATCAGATGTAGCATCTGTAGCTTTTGTTGAACCATTTTGGTTGCAAACAAATATGCAGATCTAAGTTTGGATTAGATAAATGGTTCTAAAGTCAAGTCATAAATATAATTCCAATTCAGATACGTAAAAATTTAGATTAAAAAAAAAAACTATGGACAATTTGGATAGTTTTTTTTTTTTGGCACAAAATATAGTTAATTGATTTTTTGCATATGTTTACGGAGTTTTTTTTATTCTTAAAAACATAATTTTCACTATTCTAAACAAAAAGTAGAATCTTATGATCCTTAATCTGATTTTACGAGTCCAATTCTAAGGATTCCATACTTATGTAACCATGTTAATATTATGTAATAGAATTTTCCCCTTCATCGATCTAAAAAAAAAAGTATATTGTGCTGATGCTACGAATATGATGTGACCTAACTAAATAAAAAATCTTACCATAAAAAATATGAGGATTTCATTGAACAAATATAATTTCTCTTTTTAAAAAATTCTTTTTGGTGGGTTGGGGGGCGGCACGGCTAATACACATGATAGAATTGGTCCTGTGAGCTTTGTCGGTCTTAGTACGCAATTTACACTAAAAGGACCCAAACATACTAGCAACCCTGAGTCTAATCCGATAACTACTTCAATAATTCAGTTAAAATCTAAATCCATTTTCAACCAAATTTTGGACATCTTTTTCTATTCTGCCTTTAATTAGACTTTGAGGAGATTTTTACCACATCAATATGCTGAAGACATAGGACTGTCCAATGACATAAGAGGACTGACAAGAATTTGTGTTAGGTCTCAAATTGTCCAATTGTAAGAAGTTAAGAGCATTTGCAGTTTAAGTTTTAGTTTTTGGAACTTCAGGTGGAGTCCTACTCTTCCATATCATCGCGAGTTTCAACCTGTAGAACTCCTTTCCTTCACCTTTGTATATTATGGAACTTTGACTTACTTGGATTACCAAATAAAATATTTATTATGAACACTTGTCGTGGTCCTTCACACGTGCCAATCTACGAGACACCTCGACTGCAACACAAGCAACTAGAACACGGATTGGCGAAGCGGAACGCAATAACGCATGCCTAGCAGCTAGTGGACCGGATGCTCGAGGAGTCTGTGTACTTTTTGCTATAATTACTTACCAATGTCGGATTGAAAGGAACACGGTCTTATATAGAGAATGTTTTGCAATTGTTCAAGAAAGTGGAAGAATGTTTATGAATAGATTTAGACTTTAGAGGCTTAGGACACAGGCAATTTTTTGATGTAGGCCCCTCAGGTGTGCCCTGAATAAGTTCGTAATGTTTTTTATGATTGATGACCAGTAGATATCTCCCCTTATCAATTTTCTTTTTTTTTTTTTAAAAGATTGATTGATCGTATAGGAGGACAAAAAAAATTCAAAAAATGCAAAAAACTGTTGGATGGCGCTCGTCTGATCTAACTTTTTTGTAACATATTCAAGCCCAGCCCTAATTGGGCTGGCAGGCCCGGCCCAGGGGGAGAGCCATGAGAATGTGCGATGCCAATGCCATTCATCACACGATTCTCTGAACCCTGAGTAGCGCGCGGAAAATCAACGGTCTGAAGATATAAAAACCTGTCCTTCAACAACCAGTTTTATTACTCAAAGCCTCAAACAGAATCATCTGAATTCCCCCCAAGAGAGAGAAAATCTTCAAGAAAACTACAAGAATAAAAAGGAGGAAATTCACCAATTACGCCTTCAACGTTCATCCATTCATCCATTTCTTTTGCTGCCACAAACTCATGTCCAAGAGAGTGAAAATGGATGTAATATTCGATTTGGTAGGTGGGAAACCATTCACCATGGAAGTAGGCATCTTAGACACAGTTCTTGAGATGAAGCAAAAGATTGAAAAGCACAAAGGCATACCGGTTGCTCACCAGGTTCTTGCTTTTGGAGGTGATCTGCTCCTTGATGACACTTGCAGCGTCAACTCTTGTCTCATTGGCCCCGGTTCCCGCGTTCGACTCTACATTATGGACCAGTACCAACCTCTGCCTCCGTCTCCACCTCCACCACAGCCTCAGCCTCAGCCTCAGCCTCAGCCTCAGCCTCAGCCTCACGTAACCATCACAGCAGAGTTAATTGTCAGAGTGCCCACAACATATTCCTTTGATTCTTTCGCTGTCAACATTGCTGACTCTGCTCTGCCCCTCAAACAGATACTCCATCAGATCTATGGTCAGTCAGTGTCTTTTATCTCTATCAATCATTCTTCTATTATCTGGTTAAAAAATCAAATTTAATTAGCAGTTGATAGTCTAGGCTGTAATATAATACAAAAGCGGCACTTGATAATCGAAGCACCAATGTAATATTAAGCAATTCTTGGTAATCCTGGCATCAATATCAACACAAACGAAGTATTCGCTTTCTTTCGAAGATGTTCCTCCTTTTATCTTGCAGGCAGTTGTTGGAAGTATTCTTGACCAATGACTACTTTCTTCTGAAAATGTCCCGATTTTATCTAATGCTGGCCACTTCGTGGAAATCTGGGCAACTAATCTGATACCAAACAATTGTCAATAACCTGTGTACTAATGGGTACAATGCAGCTTGCGGGATACATTACTGCTTGCATTTGCTGATGACTTTCTTTGAAAATGTTTCTTGCAGGGTTTCCTACTGATATGCTGGGACTGTATGTGGATAGGATGTGTGAGCTGACGGGTGACAAGCCACTATATGAGTACGGGGTGTCAGAGGGGGCTGTGATCGAGGTCTTTGTCAGACCACCCCCGATTGCATCAAGCTCATCAGCTTCCAATAATAATACCATCCTGCTTGCATCAAGCTCATCAGCTTTTAGCAATTTGCCACTCCGCCTTCCATCAAGCTCGTCAGGTTCCCACAAACTGAGAGTTCAGGTGCAGACCCCTACTAAAATGAGGGTGGATTTTGATGTTGATCCTACTGACAAAGTGCAGGTAATATTAACACTCTTTTAACCGCTTTTTTTCCCATCAATCTCACGTGATTCCATTCTTTCCATTTGGTTGTGATGATTTGTGTCTTTAAAACATCTAAAGATGCTAAGAGATAAGCTAGAGGCGCTGCAACAGATGCTGCACTTATGGCTTTCACCAGATGGGTATCACTTCGAGTACAAGGAGATTGCCATGTATGAGGAAGAGACTTTTCTCTGGCACAATGTCTGCCAGGGTGATGAGATACAGATTGTCAGTGGACCTGTCAGTTATGCAAGTGCTACCAAAATGAGGTTGAAGAGAGGAGAGATTTTCAATGGGACCGGCACTAGTCGAAACAAGACCTACTGACACCAGGCAACACATTCACATTCTTGCAGGTTTTGCAGCTGTTGCATACAATAAGGATTTTTTTGTTTCTGCCTCCTTTCTTCTTAGCTTTGGGGGTGCGGGGGGCGTACCTTGCTTCAGGAGGATACAAAGTGGTTTCAGGCCTGCTTTTGCTCATGCATAGTTTTGGCTAGGAGTTTTGTGCATGGAAGAGAAATGATCAATTGTTCACAGATCAAAAAGAAGCATTAGTTCTTGCAAGCATCCATGGCTTTCTCTCAATCTTGAATTTTCCACCAAAAATCCTTCGGAGAACTTAATTCTAGACTGGAATGTACAGATTGTGCTTAAGGATGCCCAACAGATCAATAGACCATCACGCACAGCATGAACAAGATCTCCTCTGCCAGCAATAAACTTGAAATCTACACCATCATGCACACCAAGAATCAACAGGCAATGTCAATGTACTGAAGGTTAAAGTTCCCTTTTTCCCATTAGCTACAAATATCAAACACAAAGGAGAATTTCATGCATAATTACATTAGGATGGAGTAAACCAATTCAGAGGGAAAATTATGCAAAACCCATAAAAAAATGGATACTGAAATTGTGGCATGCCCAGAAGTTCGTTAGAAGTGTACTACTCAGAGTTGGATACAAAAGTAATTAAGGAAGCCTAATTGGCCAGAAAAAGAGACAGAAAAAGAACAAGGAAGCTTACGTGAAATGATTGGTGGAAAACCAAGAGAAAATTGCACTGAGTATGGCACCAAACTTGAAATGCATACCCAGACCCGGAAAATTTGTAGTGTAAACTTGAAATGCATAATAATTTTATCTTGGATTTTTCATATAAACAGAAAAAGGGGACAAACATTTTGGAATGTGGAGAGTACTATTACTTAATCTCGTAAAAGTTCATCCAATAATTGAATTGGTCTAGCTCAAAAACTTTCGATCAAATACGAACTTTTCATTCAAATTTAAAATTTGGACTGCACTATTGGTTATATATATAATGAACGTCAAATTGGATTTAAGTTTGGAAATTTAGATATAACATGTCTAAATTTTACGAGTTAATTTAAATTTAGACAAATTTGAACAACTAAGTCCATATAGGCAAGTGGGTCTAAATTGGACTTAATAAACAATTTCAATCCAAAATATAATTCCGATTCTGATGTGTAAAAATATGGATTGTTGTGAAATTGAATCAAAATATACATATTTTATCGATTCCAATTATTAAGTAGCCAAAAGGCCTCAATACAGTTAAATTAAGACGTCAAAGCAATTTGGTCCGTGTTTGGATCAAAATTTAACTTAGGTACAACATTTTTGAAAAGTTCGATCAAATCAAATTTAGACAACCAGATCCATACATTAGACATTCAAGTGTAGTTCTAGCTTTAGGCTCAAGTTGAACGAACTAAAAATTTGCACTGGATTTGGGTCTTAGTACCCTTTCCGTCAGGTAGTACAGACTCAATTTGACTGAGACTCATATTGACCTAACCCTAGATTTTGCCAGTGCTAGAGAAGACACTACGTACTTGAGAGGATACTATCTACTTTTCAAATGGGTCATTGAGTGATTGTGGTGGACTACTTTAATTAAGTTAATCCAAACACTGGTTTAGGTTTAGTAAATCACAACCTAATTTGATTTAGGATAATCATCATCTTGCCAAGTGAGAGCTAGCTAGCTCAACCCTTTGATTAAATAGGCGAACTAGGGTCAATGAATAAAATCATCATAAGCACATCAATGGAAACTACATTGAATTAACATTGAAGATTATGTTTTTAAGTATGTGCATTGCGGCAATCATATATATATATATATATATATATATATATCTATATATATATATATATATATATATATATATATATATATATATGTATATATATATATATAAAAGTTTGTTCTAATGCTGCTGTTGCGACACGTGTCATCTGAAGCATTTGCTAAAATTTTATTCCAAAATAAAAATTTAAACAATATGTGATTTAAAGCCATCATAATAAATAGTGTAACTAATTCAATGAAGAATAAAGAAAATAAATTACAAATAAGTTAATATTATTATACCTAAAATTTTTAATTATAGGATCAATTATATTTCTAAAACTATTTAGCTAAAATTTTAAAACAAATTGTGCATAGCACAGGTTTCAAGACTAGTTGTTTACAATTTATGGCACTAAAAGAATTGTAGAATTTTCAAAACAATGAAGAGGCTTAAGCTAATTTAGCTCTCCCTCCGCCATTTGTATGAGACAATTTTGAACGTTTTGATGATATAAACCTACGCTTATTACCCTAGCCCAAAAAAAAAAAAAGGAATATCACATATATATATTTTAAAATTTAAACTCCCCATTGAAATATGTAACTACGAGAGAAGTCTAAGGACAATGCAGGATTAAATCATAATTCGCGAATACACAACCTTATTTCAATTTATTAGAATATAAAGATAAAGCTACATGATATGATGATATATTCATATTAACTAATTTTTCTGGAATGTAGATTCAAAGCCAAATCAAAACTATCATCACTTTAAGCATTTCCACGGAATCTAATCAGAAGTCTAGACTGAGGGGGAGGGGAGGCTTTTCAACCTCAAATATAATGTATAGATATAACCTATTTGGAATAAGTTAGTTTCCTTTTTGAGAGAATTAGATTTAGATTTGAATTCATCATCTATCATACAACCTCTTTCCTTCAACAATAGGGCGAGTGTCTAACTGCCTTAGAATTGATTTGTTTAAGGAGTATACCATTCAACTACTTTTTGATTATGTAAATCTTTCTTTATCTTTTCGAGTTTAATTATTTTTATTTGGATCATTTGACAATGAAATTTTGTATCGCTCTATAAGATGGTATTCCTTTCAAGTCTAATCATTTTTTGTCAAATAGGTTTATAACATATTGATTATAATGTAACTCGTCGACATTCATCGAAGATGCATTGTATGTGAGAGACTTAATTTGTGAATAGAATTATGTTATAAGTTTAGAGAATATTCATATTGTTACGTTTATATTTGTATACTTAATTATCTATGCAAAGGTGAAAAGTGGGCCGAGTGGCCCGGTACATCTGTAATCATCCATAAATCCATAAATAATGTGTCCAAATATGCAAGTGAGCCTGTTAGCATGAATCGGCTCACAACTATGACCCAACCCTAGCTTGGCCATTGAACCATACTAGCCTGAACCACATGCAGATTTTGTCTGACCAATATAAAGTTTTTCAAAAGATTATTTGTTTGGAAACATTTGTACTATATAAACATGACAAAAATATTATTGTTTGTATAACAGTTATTAAAATTTTTAATATTTTCTAATTTTTTTTAAAAAATTAGCTGATTAGCCATATTTGACTTATGCTTTAACTCACATCACACCTAGCCATCTCAGCTCGAAGTTAGAAGCCCATTCCTTAGCAGTCTTATAGAATTTTTGAACCCTTTTTTTGGATCCTTTAACTTCTATTACCAAAATTCAACTACCATTGACGCTTTTGTTGGCCCATAGAAATATAGAGTTGTCCCCTTACGAATTCTCTCAATTTACAGTGCTCGAACATGGACCTTACTTAGAAAGAATAAATGTCAATTTTCAGACTAATTATTCTTTGCCCTTTAAAAAAACAAATTTGACTAAATCTCTGCGCCAAACTTTGCAGCACGTTTCTCTTCTAAATTTATACAATCCCAAAAGTGCCCATAATTATTATTTTTTTTTCCAGCTATAACTTCAAATCAATATTGTTCATTACTCCATTTATCTACTTGTGGGGATTTATTTTATTACATTTGGGTTGTCCATTTTGCCTTCATAGTACTCAGGACTCAGGAGCCAAGTCACAATGCAATAATAGGGAATCTGTCATGGCGGGAAGTTAGTTGAGAAGTCGCGGTAATATAGAGACTGTTCTTCAACGCCATGGAAGTTGGCTACTTTGACGCTGTTCTGGAGATCAAGCAAAAAATTCACTAAGCCATTGACAATCTGGCCTCGATAATCAAAGCATCAAGGCAATATCAAGCAATTCTGGATGCCTGGACAAAAATATCAATCCAAATAACTAATCTTGATCATTTCTGTGAAAATGTCTCTAATCTTACGTCGTAAAAGGTTGTTGATAAATTGGGTAATAGCCTAATACTAACCTGTTGTCGACAGTTTGGTTAATTAACCTGATGCTAAACAGTTGTGGCTGATTTGGGAGTTAACCTGTGATACACTGTTGGGGCGATTATGGTGTGATTACGGTGAGATTATGGTGACTGTTACCTTTGGTCAACATATAAAAATTCATGGATTACAATATTGATTGCTTCCTTTGATACTTTTCTTCTAAAAACACTTCTTACAGGGCTTCCTACTGATAGGCTGGAACTATACCTTGCTAGAAAAATTGAGCTGCAGGATGACAAAGTGCTAAGTGCTTAAGTGAGTACAGGCTCTCAGATGGGAGCTCTGCCCCAGTTAGGCACATCAGCTTCCAAGAAACTGAAGATTAAGGTGAGCTGTTGTAAAACAAGGTTGGGAAAGCTACTCCTGCTAACAAAGTGCAGGTAAATTTGCCACTCTTTTTAGCTAATATGATTTCGTTCTTACATTTGGATTGTGACGAGCACTGTCTTTGAAAACATCTAAAAGTGCTAAGTGTCACAGGACAAGTTTCCAAAAAGTTCTAGAACATTTCAAGATCCTCCAGAATGCTCTAGAATCTTCTAGAATACGCTAGAATGTTTAGGATGTTCTAGAATCTTCTGGAGCACTCTAGATACTTCTAAACTATTTTAGAACCTTCTAGAGTATTTAGGTCTTTGTGGAGTATTCTAGAGCTTTTTAGATTGTACTAGAAATGCTTTCTAAAATGTTCAACACTATTCTACATGTGTTTAGTATGTAGGATATTTATGTAGAACATTCTGGATGTGTAATAATTGCCGTAGGATTGAATAGATCCTCACTGTCCATTAAAGAGGTGGATGTGTATATATACTCCAAAGGAGGTTCATTTGTATATTAAGCCATTGAAAGCATTCCAAGTGCAATAAAGCATTCAAAGTGCAATACAAAGTATCCTCCTAAACTCTCTCTCTAGATTCTCTTTGAGTGTGTGTGCATGTGCTTAGCTTCTCAAGTATAAGTTAAGCATCACTTAAGGCTTACTAGAAAACTAAAGAACGGTACCGAGTTAGTTTGCTAGCGCCGCACAGGTTTGAGTTTGTGTGAATTATCAACCGTGACAGTTGGTATTAGAGCCTGCTTGTTTGGAAGATCATGACTTCAAGTGTGATCGATGCCAACTCTTAACTAGGTGACAAGAAGAGTAAGGACAAGACCGAGGACATGATGGTCCTTGTGGAGGATAGGCTTGCAGAGTTCACCACCACCATGTCCACCCTAACAGGAAGGGTCGAGGACATCGCATCGAGGAGCTCGAGTCCATTAGGGACATGGATGAGTTTCGTAGGGAAATGTAAGTGGCTATAAGCTCCGTGGTAGTCGACATCAATAAGGAAACTTGAGCCCTTCAAGCATCCAAGGCTGCCAAGGGTGGCGAACTCCAAACTTATAACGCTGAGGCTGAGGCATACAAGGCAAGGATCAAGGCCCTTGAAGCCCAACTTAAGGTATGCACGACCGCAATGGACAATGGTGGGTCTGACCAAGTATCCACCGCTCCAAAGGAGAATGCACCAAGACCTCCTGCATTTCCCAGGGCCAGGAGTACAAGGGTAACTTCCTGTGGGGATTCGAAGCCTACTTTAGGTAATAGGCATCAAGGATGATGCTCAAAAGGTATGCAATGGTAACTTCTCTATTAAAGATATTGCCCTAGGTTGGTGGCGTCGCAAGTGTGACGATGTTAGGAGGGGATTCGATCCCATCAACACATGAGACGGGTTGAAGAGGGAACTCAAGAAGTCGTTCTACCTAGAGGATGCTGAATATGAAGCTAGGGTCAAGCTTTGGTGCCTTCAACATAAGGATGGTTGGAGATTCCAAGTATGGGAGAGCACGATGCTTTCTTCTATTTCCTTGATGGCCTTCAGGGATGGGCCAAGATGGGGTTAAAGAGGCGTTGTGTACAAGATCTCTCATCCTTAATTACCATTGCCAAGTCACTCATCAAGTTCAAAAGGGAGTCCTCGAAGTTACGAGGCAAGAAGACCCACGATGATAGTGACAGTAACGGAGACCGAGACAAGTCTCCTAGGTGGGACAAGGGACAAGAAGGATGAAACGCCAAAGAATTCCTTTGCAATGGACCTCATTGGGTTTTCGAGTGTCTGAAGCGTGAGAAACCTACCGCCCTTGTGATGGAGGAAGAGAGGCAAGAAGAGGAAAAGCATATTGCCTCAATATCGCTCCTAAGTGCCATCCAGACAAAGGTGGGGGAGCAACAAACTGGTCGCATGTATGTAGAGACTAAAGTTGGAGGTTAAAAACTCTAAACTACGATAGACACAGGAGCAGACACCGTGTACATGGTGAAAGAACTCGCCGATGAGATTAGCCTACCTTACAAAAAGGAGAAGGACTATGCGAAGGGAGTTGTTGCGAAGAGTCTTCCAATCCATGAAGTTGCTCGAGATACGGACATCCAAGTTAGACCATGGAGAGATAAGGCTGATATAACCGTCACTCCTCTTGATGATCGAAAGTTTAATCTAGGAATTGACTTCCTCAATAAGGTAAAAGTCATCATAGTTTCCCATGCTAGCACTCTGTTCATCACAGAAAACAGGCAATCTCATGCAATACGCATAAGATGGGGAGTTGAGAAGAAAAGGGTACTACCAACCCTTCGATTCACGAAGAGTAAGGAGGTGGATCATTTATCCGCCCTCAAGAGGGATGAGTGTAACGCCCCCAACCCTAGGTTAGGAGTGTTAACATTGTACTTTGTTTTTCTTAAAATTCTGGGACGAAATGGATAGAGTTCCCCTGAAAACTGACTGTTTCCCAGGCTTAAAGTCGTACATTAAATGCCCTGCAATTAAACGCAATAATAAAACCAACTCAACGGTTACCCGCCGGAGTTCACGACTCTACGGGCCACCCGCCCGGAGCATATCAACCAGCGCAGCTCAATACTAAAACAATGGAACAATAAAAGTACAACTCTACAGACCACATGACCAGAGTACTGGGGTTACATCCCAACTATAAACAACCTTGGCTAAATGATGATCGGCTCATATGGCCGTACGGAGCGACTCTGGATGATATGCAACACAGGCACACAAGGACTTAAATTACATAACAATAAACCATACATCACAATGCAACTTGCAGCTCACATGAAGGGCATGTAGCTTTATTCCTAGGACAGCAGTAATCCGACTCGGCTTACTTGACCCGACCTTTACCTGATATTTTACAAACCTGGGAAGGGAACAACAATAATAGATGGAAATGAGCAACAATCGCTCAGTGGATAACCCCCTCTCCCAAAACACTACTTTAAATGCAAGAATAACTTACAAAGTTGTTCGTAATTCCTTCACTCGAAGAATTCACTTACCTGGCAGTATATTTAAACCACAAAGCGAAGCAAGGGAAATAGCAGTTGCTCCAACAACTTAAACTCTAAAATAGCCATATTCAATAAACTTACCATAAGAAATTCATATAAACTCTTAAATTCAACGAAAGAAAGGGTTTTAACCCTTAAACATCACTTGTTGGGATTTCTGCTATGAAAGGCTTGTTTCATTTCATATAATCTATAACATAAAGAGGCATTAATACGCATTGAATATTAACATTGCACATTGATCAATAAACAATGAACACTGAATATTAAACTTTGCACGTTGAACAATAAATAATGAACATTGAACATTAGACATTGCACCTTGAATATTGGCCATGGAACATTAAATTCGGATGAACTATGAATTCGTAAAAACTGTGAACAACACCCAGTGGACGCTGATTATTAAACATTTAACATTGAACCTTAAACATTGGACACTGAACATTATGCTGAACATTTATTAGATTCACTATACCATATAGCAACCGTCTACATGCATGAGTAGGTGTCTTTGATAAGACGTAGAATAATAATCATAAGATAAAACATATAACCATGTCATGTGGGTAGTGAACCAATCACATAGCCATATAACCTTTGAATTTCACTGGACTCTGCTTTAAATCACATGTTTGTTTATTAAAAGTATGATGCTTTACAAACCATCATATGCACTGGAAGTCCCCTTGGCCTGGTTTTTCTACCAGTTAACGGGCTTATAACATGTGATCGTGACTCTACTGCCAGTTGGCAGAACTATAGGACATACGCATTTTGAATTTTCTTCCTATTGACTGGACTATTAAACTTTGAAACTTATGCCTATTGACAGAACTATGAAACTTTGAACTTTGAATTACTGAATTACTACTTTGCATTGAATCACTGAACTGAATTCTGCCTTCTGGCAGAACAATAAACATTGAACTTCTCTGCCTTCTGGCAGAACAATGAACATTGAACCCTTGAATTTCTGGCAGAACAATGAATATGAACTTGAATTTCTGCCTTCTGGCAGAACAATGAACATTGAACTTGCATTTCTGCCTTCTGGCAGAACAATGAACATTGAACCTTGAATTTCTGCCTTCTGGCAGAACAATGAACATTGAACCTTGAATTCCTACCTTCTGGTAGAACAATGAATATTGAACTTGCATTTCTGCCTTCTGGCAGAACAATGAACATTGAACTTGAATTACTCATGTAAACTTCGATAATAGCAATGGATACGGCATAATCGGACGCTTAAGACTTAAGTCCTTTCTTAAAAGATTCCTAGACCTGTTAACTGGCCGTCTACCTTATTCAATTGAGCAGCCTGGTGATTTAAGATTATCTCATTACCAATGACTTGTCGATTAAAATAGGCAATAAATAAACATTTAGAAACGCTTTGAAATCGTGCGAATAAGCGTTTATGGACTTTTAAAGATCTCTGAAACTTGACATCAACGCCATCTCGCGCATTCATTAATTCAGGGAAAAGGTTTCACATAGCATGTATGATCACGTCATAAAATCGTTTTATCAACCGATTCTCAACATCATAACGCAATCCACACGATTGCAATTAATTTCAACATTCACTGTAATATATATGCATAATCGATAAATTACATACACTCGATAAACTTCATGTATCGATAAACTTTATATAATTGATAAACCTCATATAATTGATAAGTCACATATAATCGATAAACATATATAATCGATAGATTTCATATAATCGATTATATAATGAATAAACTTCATATAATCGTTAAACGCTATATAATCAATAAACTTCATATAATCGGGAAACTTTATATAATCGATAACTTCGTATAATCAAGAAACTTCATATAATCACTAAACTTCATGTAATCGATAAACTTCATATAATCAATAGACGCCATGTAATCGATAAACTTTATATAATTGATGAATGACATATAATCGATAAACTATATATAATCGGTAAACTTTAAATGAATTTCATATAATCGATAAACTATATAATCGATAGACTTGATATACTCAATAAAGTTTATATAATCGATAAACTATATATAATCGATAGACTTGTTCAGTACGATCAATATATATATACTAGGCATCGTTCAGTTTACGCTACAGTTTCCTCACGTCATAAATAATCAGTTTCAATTCAATCTGAACGAACTATAATCGATAAACTTTCATCAAAATTAACAATAATTAGAAGGAAGAGGAAACCCACCTCGAATTTAAGCTAAAGGACCCGTTTTATGGTTTGATTCGGGTTGGCTCGGTGTGAGTTCGGCCCATTCCTTTGCTCTGCCACTGCCTCTCTCCTTCGCTGCCCACGCTGCTCGCCGCCCACGCTGCTCGCCACCATGTCACCGGCGTCCGGCGGGGGTGGCCACGCTGGTGGTGGTCGCTCGGGGTCGAGGTCCCGAAACCTTGACCCACGGCTCCCTTCTCTCGCATCCACCTCTCTTTCTGCTCGAATTGGGCGTCGACCGGGGAGGGGGACAGCCGGGCGCGTGTCGGCCGGTCGCCGGCGACCCCGCCGATGCCTCCCTGGCCCTCTCCCGGTGTGTAGTGTGGCTGGGAGCCCCCCTTTCTCTCTCTTCGCGACCCTTCCTGAAAAAACGAAGGGGCTTCGGCCCCTTTTCGAATTTTTTTCTTTTTCTTTTTCTTTTTCTTTTGTTTTTGCTGCTAACTGATAATAACACCAACCCACTGTACCATCGATCCAATTTTCAGACCTCCAAATCTTAAACTGTAACCATTAATATAATCATCGGTCGATTATTCGCCTTTTGATTTTATTAAGATTCGATTCAATAAATTGCAGGATGGTTCCCGCGGTTCGACATTCTAGTCGTATTCGGAAATCTGCTCAATGTAGTGCCCGATAATAATCCTTAATACCAATAAAACTAATAATAATGAAAATACTAATATTCCTTTCAATAAAATCAGCACTCGGGCAGACTTCATCGATATTAGTTCAATTTATACGATATGAATCGGCTTAACGAAGGGGATAAAATTTCGGGTGTTACAATGAGGGGCCTGAGAGTGTCATGCCTCCGACATTGCCTGGGAAGTTGGCAGGGAGGAAACAAGCTACAAGGAGGACATGATGCAAGCGCGCAAAGGATCGATGTGCTGAGCACTTAAATGCGACATATCAACCCAACTGAGTGAAAGGGACACCCTCTGTGAGTAATTTAACTCCAGAATCGAGCATACAAAGACTCAAAGACAATGAGGACGTTGCCCGATTGGGTGGGGGAGAATGTCATGAGCCGAGTTGATACATACAAAATGGCATCCCGGTTGTTTTAGCTGTGCTTTCACTTGTGCCTGGTTGGCTATTTGCACATGGTAGCTAGGTGCAATTCTAGTTTCATGGAAGTGACCAGAGATAGAATTAGAAAGTTCAATATCCATAAAATCATCTTGCCCATAGTCAGTGAATTAGCTAACATACCCTTTCATTGGCACAATCCGATGCCTTCAGTTTTCTAGTGTTACCTTCTTTGCAGTTTAAGACAGCAGGAAATGCCCTTCCACTTGTCCTTTTGGCCTCTTTCTCTTTTATCTTCAGTGTGTTGAGGACTTGGCTTGCTTATTTGCATATTTTCAGAGGAGGATCCTCAAATCAGCAGCTAACAGAAAGAAGCATTAGTTCTCAAGCATCAAATTACACTCTTGTAGATGATAACTTTTTCTTAATTCTCTAGTAGAATTATGCAATAAAAATTTTGAGTTTTAATTACATCGATGAACAATACTGCCAAAATGGAAAACAACAAAAGAATAATGTGATATCAACCACTATGTAATGATAAGAGCCTAAGCACTTCCTAGGACATAAGCCCTGTTCTATTTCGTATTTTTTAGGATTTAACTAAGAGCTTACATCTCCTTACAGCTCTTTACATCTTCTTGCATCTTCTTACATCTCCTTACATCTTCTTACATCTCCTTACATCTTCATACATTTTCATAGATCTTCTTGCATCTCATAGATTTTCTATAACATTCATTTATTTTAGTTACAGAAATATGTATATTTTTTTAATGATACTACCAATATACAACATTTATAAATATCTTATGAACACAACATTTACATAAACATAAAAACATAATATAACGACGTAAATTATATTTGAGTTTCGACATGAAATATATATTATTATAGATGATCATACATTTATTTATATTTAAAATTATTTACTTAAAATAGAAATTTATTTGAAGAGTTGTATTCAATTTTGTCAAAAAAGGTTTTTTTTTTTTGGTTATACTTTACTTATTCGATCAAACTAATGTTCATATAAAAAATCTTGGACGAAATTTTATTCACCACATTTATGGGTATTAATATATTTTATTGTTGTGCAATTAACTTAATTAATTATTTATTTTTAATAAGTACATTATTTTAATTATATTATTTTCATCCAAAATGTTCAATTATAAAACAAATTATACTATACAACTCTTACATAATTCACAATCCTTAATCTATCAATACAGTTCTTTACAGTTCCTATACATCTCCTTACAGCTCCTTACATCTCCTTACAGCTCCCTTACATTTTTCTTACAGTTCGTTACATCTTTTACATCTCTTTACAGCTTCTTATAAATTCTTACATCTCGTTACATTATCTATCTATCTAAAACGCACGAAATAGGAACAGGCCTATTGTACCCTATTTGGAAGCCAATGTCCAGTGCCGGGTTACCATAGACACGCCAATGTTGTCCTTATTTTAATTTAAATGAAATTTTTAAATTACGTTTATTTTTAAAATTGATTTTTACAATAGTTGGGCTTTGTTCTACTCAGTCTTCTCAGGAATTATTTTCTATTTTTTAAAAATATGCTTTTTGGAATTTGTTCTCACTTTAAAGACAACTTTCCTATTTTCAGGTTGATTGTGCTATGACAATGTTAGAGTAGATACCAAGGGTATACTCACCTAGACAGGAAGAAAACTGAATAATTGATGATGAATTAAAATGCGATAATAAATGCACTGGAGCGTCATTTATTACGTATTCGTAAAAAAAATTGGCATTGGCAATGGGACTTTCACAAATACCTAGTAATAAAAATTTAGGTAGATTGATTGTGTAATGTAGTCGAGGTACGTGCCAAGGTTATGTGGCATAACGGACCCATAGTAAAATGAAATAAATACCCTACAATTTTACGAAAAATAATAATGGTAACTAAATCACAGGTATAAAAAATCTCTCCAGTCCAGTATTTGGCGGGGGGCTATGAGTCTATTCGAATAGTACTCAAGTTATTGATATGATCGACAATTTGGCATTGTAATTAGTTCACAAAATTTAGATAACCTTGATTCAAATTTCCTCTTTAATGTGAACTTAATTTTTAATTTCAAATATGCGTTTCATAGTTTTTAAATTTAAAATTCAAACAAAATTTTTATGGCGGGCACACACTATTTTGAAATTCAAAGCAGTTCAAATAATTAAGTGTAGATAAGGTTTTTTTGCGGCTAATAGGTATCTACCAAAATCTGTGAAATCAATGTGACAACTGACAGTGACAATCATGATATCCTAAGCGCAAAAATCTGAGCAAAAAAACCACAAAATAGTGCAAAAATCCGCAGAAAATTGAACATTTTTGCTGCCCCTGGATCCTCTCTCTCAAATTCAGTACCATTTTCTGGGTCTTACACTAGTATTTCACAAAAACTTCCTTGTTCTTTTTCTCCTATCTTTTCTATCAATGGCTGTGGCTAACCTAGTTGACACGATCATGGTGTGGTTTTGTTGGCATGATTAGTGAACGTTTGTCCTGTATTAATGGAGCATAAACCAGGAACTTGAAATCTGTAGCAATATTGCTATCTTTGAATTCCTATTATTATTATTATTATTATTTAAATACTGTCCCTAAGTGACTATTGTTGGTCTATGTGTCAGATACAACCTCCTTTTGGTCTGGGACATGAGTGAAATAGGCGTTGATCCGGACTCTCAGCCCACATCCAATGGAAAAAAATATCATGTTGGCACAATAAGAGGGGGGAAGTCTCCTAATGGCTGAAATGCCCCTGAAAAGGGTTACCTAACATTCGGAATGGATGTAGATTTGCTGGGTGGATGATTTGATTCAAATTATAACTTATATAGGAATTACTTGTTTCTTCCACAGTAAGTGCATGCGGAGGGACATTGACTTCTTGGTCGGGTTCTGTGTTGTTTCATGTTATGCAGGATGGTCTGTGATCTCTTGCACACTGCTTAGCACAGCGGCACATTTGAGCTCTTGTCATTGTATGCGTGGTCCGAATAATAGTTAATCATTGTGGCTTATGGAAAAATCCAAAATGATTCTTCTTGAGAGGGCACAGCAACTCATGTTACAAGAACTAACGCTTCTTTTGTTTAACCACTTATTTAAGCATCCTCAATCGGAAAAATACGCCAATGGTAACTCAAATCCAGCCTACAAAGATAAAGAGATGGGGAAAAGGAGAAGCAGCGCATTTATGGTAGCCATGGAATAGCTACATAAGGTAACAAAATCAAGCCTATATAGTAATCCAATGTGCTTTTCTTACTCTAAAAAGTTGCATGTTTATTATGTGAAAAGGCTGAAAATAGCTACGATATCCAAAGGAGACTGAAAAATAAGCTAGATTGCTTACTGTCAGTGCTCTGCGATATGTGTGGGATGCTTTGTAAGTCAGTCTGGGCGCCTTGCGCGGCCATAGATCAGGACTTGCATTTCTCTAGCATGAGATTAAAAATCAACTTTTTTGAACCAGTGAACTGCATATTAGCTGTCTTAATTCAGTCATGCATGTAACACTATGGACATCTCATTGTTGCGTCTCTGTCAACAATTGATAATTTATCCTCGATGCAAAAAAATCCTTTCAAAACTATGGCACAAGCAAAAGCAGGCTAAACCCACTTCATTTCCTCCTAAAGCACAATACTCCACACCCCTCCGCGGGAGGAAAAAAATACCAGAGAAAAAATGGCACCCGAAAAAAGCCTTATGTAGGGAAACAACTGCAAGAACCTGAGAAATGTAAATGTGCTTTTCCTGGTGATCAGTAGGCTTATTTCCAAAAGTGACAGTCCCCTTGAAAATCTTTATCTCTTCCTCATGATGTGGTAGCACTTGCATGTTGACAGGCCGATTCAAAATTGTTATTTCGTTCATCCTTGACCCCCCCCCCCCCCCCCCCCCCTGATGACATGCCAGTGAAAAGACTGTCCCTCACACATGGATTTTGCTTGTAGCTGAAGAAATACCCATCGGTGAAAGCTCTAAATTCAGCCTCTGTTTGTGCGTCTTACCCTCTATTAGCATCTTTAGATGTTTTGCAAAAATACAACTTGTCACTATCCAAATGGGAAGAATGAAATATATCAGATTGATGGGAAAAATCAGTTAAAAAAAACTGTCAATGTTACCTGCACTTTCCAAGCAGGATCAACTTCGATCCGCAGACTCTTTTTACATGGGCAGCACCGGAATCCTCAGCCTATCTAGACTTGATGAGCTTGATGGGGGGAAAGGGGTTGGCATATTCTGAGGAAGCTGATGAGCTTGACAGAGGAAAGCGGATGCAGGTTCCTCGGAAGCTGATGGGCTTGGTGGCAGAAGCTGTTGCGTATTCCTGGAAGCTGATGAAGACGTGATGCAAGCAGGGGCAGTATATTCCTAGAGCTGATGAGCTACATGGGGGAAGGGTGGTGGCATACTTCCCAGAGGCCTGGTGAGATGGACTCAAGTAGGGGTAGCATATTCCTGGTAGCTGATACGCTTAATGGTGGCAGGGGTTGCATGTTCCGGTACTGATGAGCTTGATGTGAGCAGGGTGTATAATCGTTGGAAGGTTAATGAGTTTGATGCCGTGCGCGACTGCCTAAACAAAGAACATCGATCACCATACCCCTGTAAGGACCCCGCATTCAGATAGGCGCTGGTTACCTGTTAGCTCACAGCCTCCACTCACGTACAGTCCCAGTCCTATCAATAAGGAAACCCTACAAGAAACGTTTTCACAAGAAAGGGATCAAGCACGATGGAACAATCTAATTCCACGAAAGTGTGGCGTACAGATTACACCCAGGTTTATCAAAAATAGTATTAGACAAGTCACCCATGATTATCAAAAGGTTTAGAATATAGATCAATACCCAGGTTATCAACACGTTTTAAAAACATACAATTAGAACATTTTCCAAAAGTGACCAAGAATACTTCCTGTGTATTGATATGAATTCCCAGATTAATAAAGAAACTGCTAGTAGTAATTAGGTCCCACGAAGTGAATTGTACAGATTAGTTACCCAGATTATGAAGAAGCGGCCAGCATTCGATCAAAACCAGGTTACGAATAACAGTTTAGAAGATAAAAATTAGAAAACATTTTTGAAGAAAGTGATCACTTTAAAACTTTACCTGTGTGTATGATATTAATGCCCAAATTATCAAGAAACATTGGTTGGTTTTGATTATCAAGAGTTGTTTGGATCAGATTTCTGCCTAGACTATCAACTGCTAGATAAATTTACGTAGAAAAAGAAAGTGATCAAGAATGCTTGCTATGTATTGATATTAATGCCGAATATCAAGAACATTGGTGCTTCGATTGTCAAGATTCAAGAGGTGCTTTGTACGAGATTACGAACTAGTACTGATTATCAACTTCCTCCAAGTAAATATGATTATTACCCAGATAACAGAAGACCGATTAAAACAACAGAGATAAGAGGGACTGGACTGACTGACCATAGGTCTGTGGAGTATCTGTTTGGGTGCAGAACAGTGTCAGTGGGTCAATGTAGATGTCATCGAGAGAATAATGGGGACTCTGCAATGTGGCACTCTGACCATTAACTTCGACTGAGTAGATGGGTGGCGGAGGCGAGATGGTGGAGCGGTGGCATAGCTGGGTGTACTGGTCCTATGAAGGAGTTGGAACGCATTGAACAGGGCGGATGAGACAAGACGGACACGGATGCGAGGTCATCAAGGGGGGGCTTGCCCTCAAAGAAAAGAACCTGGTCAGAAGGCTGTACGCTATAAAGTTTTGAATCTTCTGCTTCATCTGAATAAACAGTGTCAAAGAATTCCTACTTGGACGGGGAATCTTACTCCCATCTACAATTTGATTGTCAACATTACATTCTCACTCTCTCTCAGAAATGAGTTTATAGCAGCAAAAAAAAAAGGTGAATGAATGGAATGTTACGGCTCAAATGCTGATTATTACTTCTTGAGATCGATCCTCCTCTTTGGGAGGATTTCGGAGACTCTAATTTGGGCGTAGAAGTGGCTGTTGAAGGGGCTGGATTGTAACTTTAACCGCTAATGAGCTGCGCGCGCTTTTCAAGATTAAAGAAATAGATGAATTTATGGTCCGGATGGAAATTTCTGGCTGGTCCCATCTCTTCCCTAAGCCGGGCCGCCCACCGAGCCCCAATGAGGATGGACATGAGTCACAATTGAACGTTGGATCAGCTGGTGCATCCCTATAAGGAAAAAAAAACTTTAAATAAATTCATAAAATAAAACTGCATCTTACCCATATATACTGTTGATTTAATTTAAAAAAAAAATAAAAACAATGGTTTAGTTTTAGATGAAAAAGAAAATAGAGGGGCAAACAATTTTAAATTTATTTTTGATCAACAGGGTGAAAACAATTGTAAACGACATCGTTCGGGTAGTAAAACCTCGTACGTTGCTATAATAATACTATCCAAATTCAATTGGCGCGGACAAAAAGCATTCTCAATTCCCATCAATGTAGGCGGTGACCCCGACAATCTCTGTCATCCAAAGTAGAGGATCGCAAGAGATCAGGCATGGGGTGTTCTTTAGGCTAGTTCCTGTTGATTAAATGTCAAATTGCCCCCCACATTGCCTCGCTAACATGCTTAGTAGTTGGTTTGTGATAAAAGAAGCAAATAGACAAGTATATCTGATCTTAACTAGGTACGTTGCATGTGATATACAAAACAGGTTCAATATAAAAAACACATTCGCATGGCTTACATGGTTTGTTTGTTGATGAACACACTAGCATGGCTATCGACACATTGACATAATGACCTATTGTGTGTGTTCTTTAATATGTGTTTAACCGATCGAACGAATGATTTCTTTTTGGTTTGTGCATGTGGTGCGCCCTTTAAGGTTAATCGGTTAATCCTACCTTGGATTACATGGAGCCATAGGCTCCATTGTCACAATCCTTCGCTAGTCTATATCTGTTAGATCAAGAATATTTACATTCGATTTTTCAATAAGAGAAATTAGTTCCTTTAACAAGACGGTCTTTTAATGGTATATTATCAACGTTCCAATATTGATGTCTCTGAGAAAGTCCAGACGGTTACCAACTTGACTGTCAAGGCAAATGAAATCTTGGCCCAACCTTTTTTTTGACTAAAGTACCCTAAGGGGTGAATAGAGTGACTGCGAAAATAAAATTAAATACAAAAAAATCAATGCAGAAATTAATTGGAGAAATGCATAACGATGTCTTTACCAAGGTTCGACCTCAATTGGACTTAATACCTACCTAGAGTTATCTAAAGTCTAGGATTTAAACTATGTTCTCTCTTAGTAGGATAAACTTGCTTGCAAACGATGTGAGAGTCTCCCACTCTCAAGGATCACAACGGTTAAATCAACTACTCGACTTATTGGGGAGTTGACCGCACAATCCAAAAGTTCACACATAATAATAACTCTTATCTCACCACACAATAAGTAATCTCAATACACCTTCGGTAAATGATAACGCAAGTAGGATTGCAATCTTTTAAAGTCAACGCTCTTTCACGTGCATTGGTCAATTGGCCGTGCTTATCCTTCTCATATTTATAGTCCCCCTGACCTCTGATTGCTTGCCCAAAATGGAAGAAATTTTCATCTTTGCACAAGTGCACCTTGATGATTAGCTTATATTCATTTTTTTTTAACAAGGGAAATGGTGAACAGAATGTTAAATGCCTTCGTCTCACAAGAGTCCGTCCAAATACATAGTCAGAAAGTAATGACCTAAGAAGGGTGGAAGCAACAAAATTAGAGGAAAAGGAACTTGTCATGAATGACCAACTTGGGCAACCAGTCTGCTGCCGTATTTGCTTTTTGAAGATATGATGATGACAACAAATTGTAACCTGGGTTAGCCACAATGAACGTCTTTAATGATATTTGCTATTGTCCTAATGTTTCCTTTAGTGTTGAATCACTATTTGGTGCACCTTCAATGCATAGGTGTTGAAACCTGCCTGGATTGCGCACTGACACCATCTAAGTGACATGCTTTCTCCCACTAGGATAGATGATTGCCCATAATAAGATGCTCCTGCCTTGATTAATTTCCCATCCGTCATGAATAATGAAGTCGCCTACGGACTGAAGAGTTGGTAAGCGATCCATCAATGTTGATTTTAATGGATTTGGAGGGGTTGGGGTCCACTCACAAAATAAGTGAACTGGGCCAGGCGGGAAGAAACCCCCAATCAGATGACAACAACTGATGTATGATTTGAATTTACCATTTAGCACTCACTTTTTTTGCGCAAATTACCATGCAAAAGGGGTTGAAATCTCATTATTAAAACACCGTCAGCATTTCATAGATTTCAAATGCCCAAAGAAACTGAAGGAGACATTTCGAGTAGAGGGGTCTACAGGAAAAGTTGAGTCTTGTTTGAAATTGATAGAATCCCTGACTTCCATAGAGGGGTTTGACTGTAAGCCACTTATGCTAGGAAGTGACTTGCTGAGTTTAGATTTTCAGGTCGCTACCAAACTTTTTGGTCATATGACGATAATGAAAAGGTGACTTGCCTGATTTCAATATCATCGTGATAAGTGGACATATCGGGTTAAATGTCCAATCCCTAGATATAGAGGATTACCTCTTGTAGGGAAGAGATTTGGGCACAGTTGCCAAAGATGATTGATCTCAGCATGGTTGTTAATTTTCTGGATTCCATTTATATGTCCAATCATACATTTCATGAGGCTGGGAATTTTCCCCATGAGCTACAAAGTGCAAAGTTTATGCTAAATTCTCTTGAGCCTTTTTAACCCAATAGAATAATATTCAGCGTCTATGATGGTGAAATAGCAATACCTTGAATTTTTTAACTATTGGGTTGTTATTGAGAATTTGTGTAAGATCTAGGTATATCCCATCCGGCATCATATATAATAAATTTGCTAACTTTGATGTCGGGTGATGGGGAAATTCTCCTTGTGGAGATTTTAAATATCAAACCAAGGTTGGCGTTTCTCTCACCCAATGTCGTACCAAAAGGATACCAGTATCCACTTTGCTCTCTTTCCGTAGTAGATCTTTACAATTAAGCATGTTTCTCCAAACCAGTGAGTCATATTTTTCCTTTAAGCTAAAAAAATCTACGTTTTCTAGATACTTGGTTTTCATAGATTGTGCCCATAGCCCTGAATCATTCTTGAATATTTTCCATACCAATCATCTTGATTAAGCGCAGATATGGTCACTACAATTAAAGTCCTTTATTTTCTTTCATTAACTAGATATTCAAGATATTATTAAACATAGACAAGGCATCACATCAATATTACCATATCTAACAATGATACTAAGGTATATCAAAAATGATATGAGAAGATCATTCAAGATTTAGCCTCAATAGGAGATATCACTAGCAAATCAATTAAGCTGATTCGCATTATGTTAGGCGTGATGTAGCATGAAAAAAATAAATCAGCTGATGAAATCAATTTTGTGATTTCATTTCAAAGTAATACAATATTGAGTTCATGGGACTGCAATGTATTGTATCAAGAGCTAAAACCAAAGTGTTTGATGCCTCTTTTTTCTTGTTCCCTGGCTAAAATCATATGCGTAATTTGATAAATTTCCCAAGATATTTCTTAAATAAAAAGTTTGATTATTTTGAATCCAAACTTTGATAATTGTCTATGTTGACAATCTTGAGGCTAAAATTATCAAAGTTTGGATTTAGCTTAATTGATTTGCTAGTGATATCATCTAAAATAATATCTGAAGATGAAATATTACTTGATAAATGATAATTTAAATCCAAACTTTGATATAATTAGCCTCAGATATTAAACTATGCTTTTAAAAAAGATAATTTTAACATCCAAACTTGTTTATTCAAGAAAATCATCCGGAAATTATATTATGAGAATTCAAATCAATTCTATTTTACCATGATTCTTCTATCTTATTTTCTTAGCCTATTTAATTTAGTATTTCATTGCAAAATCATGTACTTAGTAATCCCAAGGGAGTCAACAGGAAACATATATCCATAATACTTCCTAGGCTGGACATATAGTTATAGAGGCCCAAAGGACAATGACGAAAGCAATTGGAATGCATATTTTTCTGGAGTGAGATTTTAGGCCTGTTCATTTTTGCGTTTTTTTAGGATTTAGCTAAGAGCTTACATCTCCTTACAGTTTCTTATATCTCCTACAGCTCCTTACATCCTTAACATAATTCTTATATCCTCTTACATCTCCTTACATCTCCTTACATCCATACATCTTCTTACATCTAACAGTTTTTAACATTCATTTTTTACAAAAATATGTATATTTCTGATACTATCATAGATGAACATACTTTTGAAATTACATCTCCAATATAAAAAATTTATAAATATCTTATGAACATAACATTTACAAAAACATACAAGCATAATATAACGATGTAAATTATATTTGAGTTTCAACATGAAATATATTATCATAGATGAACATATTTTTCAAATCATAATACAAAGCTTTTATTCATGTTTATCTGCAGCATATATGAAAACTGTCAGACTGTATTCGAGGAAAGTATTACAGCAATTTCATCCCTGAGTTTATCCATGGCAATTTTGTTGCTATCATTATACAATTGAACATTTGGTGGTCGTTCCAAATTCTGTTCCCTTGCTGAGATTGATATGCGCTTGTTATGCAGAATAATAAAATTGTGCAAGGTACAACAAGAAACAATTATCTCCAACTGCTGCTCTAGTCTCATTTGCGTATTCTGTTGGCCATATCTTCCATCTCCCCTTAAACACTCCAAAAGTTCTCTCCACTGTCATTGTAAAGATGAGTGAAGATGTTTAAAAAACCGTTCCTTTCACTCCTTTAGGTCGTCTATATTTCTAAACTGCGGGGATATGCCGATGAGTTTCCTTTCCTTGTATGGAGCTAAATATCCAGAGTATTTGGATATGCTGAGTCAACGAGATGGTATTTTTCTAAACAATTGTGCGAAATAAATTAGAGTTGTATATGAGAAATGGAATCATCAACAAAAGATGTGTAAAAGCATATCCTTGTATACCTGGAGGGGGATGAGGAAAAATGAACTTTGGTCAAGCACTACTATCTCGTAATACCTATTATTATGTCATGTGCCCTTCCCCTCCCAACGACGTTTAAGTAGTGATAATCATGTCGAATGATACCACACCAAACGTAAGTTATTCCAAGTGTTTTGACTGTACGTGATCTCCCGGATGAGCAACCACCCGCATCTTCTCCAAAGTATGCTCCTGGCCACAGAGAGCCATCTGACGCTCCTAGCAATCCTACAAATATAAATTACACATATGTTTCAGCACTTTTGAATTTAATGTGCACAACTGTTATCTTTTATATAAATGATTCAAACATAAACAGAAATTTACCTTAAAGTTAGGCCAATTAATAATAGACACGGGACATCAAACTGAAAAGGTCAGGCAGGCATCCTTTTGTTTTATGACATTTTTGTAGATTTTGAAAATATATATTTCAAGTTGGTGGTTATTTTAGTGGTTTATTTTAGTTATATGAGGAAAACAATATTATGCATGTTAAGCCCAAATATTTTAGTGGTTTATTTTTCAAATTTTTTGGGAACAACATTAACCATATGTTATTTTATATTTAAAATTATTTTCTAAAATAGAAATTTATTTGAAGAGTTGTATTCAATTTCATCAAAAAAATTATTTATTTGTTATATTTTGCTTATTCGATCAAACTAATTTGATATAAAAATTCATCTTTGGTGGATCAAATTTTATTCTCCAAATTTATGAAGATAATATATTTTATTATTGTGTAATTAACTTAATTATTTTATTTTCAATAAGTATATTATTTTAATTATTGTTTTCATCGAACGTTAACAAAACAAATGATACTATACAACTCTTCAATAATTTAACACTCCTTACATCTATCTTACAATCCTTACATCTTCCTTACAACTCCTTACATCTCCTTACAGCTCCTTATCTTCTGACAACCTCTTACATCTCTTTACAGTTTCTTCTTACATCTACCTGTATATCTATCTATCTATCTAAAAAACGCAAAAATGAACAAGCCCAATGATAACTGGACATACTGGTTGGTGCATCTGAAGATGTTAAGGTAACCGCCTGACTATAACACTAAACATTGAACAGTAAACATGGTAGGGTATCCATAGACAATACTATATACATACATATATTAATATGTGTTGTGTGTGTGTGTCATATATATATATATATATAATAATATCATATATATATATATATATATATGGATGTATGTATGTATGTATGTATAGCAATTGGCATTTCGGTACCTTAGTCTGCTAAAATCTCTATTTGAGAAAATATTGTGCTCAATCGTTACTAATATATATAGAACACTCTGTGGTACGTACAAGAATTCTCACTATTGCTCACTAACAAATATAGTGCTACATACTCATTAATGTATGTGGTATTGCTCACTAATTTCGACAATTGCCTTCTCGAGTGCAAAAGATACTATACACCCAAGGTCTACCCACAAACATGTTTAGTAATTATATCCTTACTGGTATATATGGTAATCCTAACTAATGAAAAATATTGTACTCACTATTATATATACTCAGGCTCTGTTCTTTTCAGTAGAAAATAATGGGTGTGGAATGGGTGAGTGTGGGAAAGGGGGGAAGGAGTGGGTGAGTGTAGTATTTTTTTTTTTAAAGTGTGGGAAGGAGTAGGTGAGTGTGGCTGAAAGTTGAATGTAGTTGAATGAAATCGAAATATTGGTTATTAATATTTTTTTGTTTTATATGTAATAATTTAATTGTGATAGTAATTAATGATGATGAATTTTTTTTTATTTTTGTTTATTCTTTTTTGTTCTTTTTTATTTTGTTTATTTTGTTTATTTTGTTTATTTTTTTATTTTTTATTTTTGTATTTTTGCATTTTTGTATTTTAATACTTTTTATTTTTATTATTTTATTATTTATTGTTTATTTGTTGTTTTTTGTTTTTAATTTTTATTTTTCTTGAATTTTTTTATTTTTTATTTTTTAATTTTTAATTTTTATTCTTCTTAAATTTTTTTTAATTTTTTATTTTTTCTTAAATTTTTTAAATTTTTTCAGTTTTAATTTTTTGATTTTTTGTATTTATTTTTATTTTCTTATTTTTTATTTTTTTGTATTTATTTCTTTATTTTTTATTTTTTTGGAATTTTTCTTAGGTTGTTTTTCTGGAATAAAAATGAAAAATAAAAAAATAAATACAACAAAATAAAAAATAAAAACAAATGCAAAAAAATTTAAAATTAAAAATAAAAAAATACAAAATACACAATGAAAATAAATACAAAAAATTAAAAAATTAAAAAATAAAAACTAAAAAATTGAAAATAAAAATAAATCCAAAAAATTAAAAATTAAAAATTAAAAAATCAAAAATCAAAAATAAAAATAGAAAAAAAATTAAAAATTAAAAATTAAAAAAATAAAATACAAAAAATACAAAAATACAAAAATACAAAAATACGAAAATAAAAACAAAAAATACAAAAATACAAAAACACAAAAATAAACAAAATTAAAAATAAACAAAATAACAAAATAAAAAAGAACAAAATAAAAAATAAAAAATAAAAAATTTTAAGAAATAAAATTTCTAAAAATAATGTCAACTACAATACATCTGCACTTTTCGTCATGAATTATGAACAATGTCAAAAAATTATACGTAAGAAAAAAAAATTTGTAACTTCTGTCATGGATTACGATGTACAGAAAATTATTCTGTCACGTACACAGCAACAACCATATATGCTTTCTAAGCTACAAAAAATATTTCGTAACCAACGATAACCAAAAAAATAAAATTGTTCCATAACATCCGAAAAATTAAAACTGTTCATAATTGCTATCAGATTATTCGTACACATAATTACATAAATTATAAAAATTTTCAGAATATGAGAAATGGTTGTTTTATGTAGGTGTGGGAAGGAGTGGGTGAGTGTGGGAAGGAGTGGTATTTTTTTTAAGTGTGGAAAGGAGTAGGAAGAGGGGGGAATGAGTGGGTGAGTGTGGGTTGGGTTGATTAAACTACGAAAAGAACAGGGCCTCAATGCTCACTAGTACATATAATAATGCTTACTAATAATATATACGATATTTTGATCTTTTTCAAGTTGAATATTTAGGCTATTATTTAGTGAACATTCAACATACTATGTAGGAGGTAATGGCAAAATGTATTAGAAGGTCGGTTAAGAAAATCCTTGGTACATCTAGAAGAGGTGGCAACAAAATGAAAGGATCCTGGTGGTGGAACGAGGAGGTAATAGAGAAAGTCAAGGAGAAAAAAGATGCATATGCTGCTTTCACTAATAGCGAAACAGATGAAGAGAAAGAGATTAGTAGAGTTAGATACAAGGCAGCAAAAAAGGTAGTCAAGAACGCTGTTGTTGTAGCAAAGAGCATGACTTATGATAGGCTATATCAAAAACTGGAGACCAAGAAAGGTGAGAAGGAAGTCTTTAAACTAGCGAGGGTTAGGAAAAGAAGATCAAGGAATTTGGGTGTCGTGAAGTGCATCAAAGATGAAAATGGTAGGGTGCTATGTGAGGATGCAGAAATCAAGCAGAGATGACAGAATGTACTTTTCTAAACTCCTAAATGATGAAATGATGTTCAAAGTAGGAGTAGAGAGAATAGTAAGAGTCAACTTGATCCTTATTTTTGTCAATCTATCAGCAAGGATGAGATTAAAGAGTCCCTAAGAAAGATGACAAATGGGAAGGTAGTGAGACTAGATCAGATTCTGGTGAAAGTGTGAAAGTGTTTGGGCGAAGAGGGATTGAAGTGGCTAGCGAAGATTTTCAATGTTATTTTTAGAATTGCTAAGATGCTGAGAGATTGAAGGTTTAGTACAGTCATCTCATTGTGCAAGAACAAAGGTGGTATTCAGGATTGTAATAATTATAGGGGTATAAAGTTGCTGAGTCACACCATGAAGTTGTGGGAGAGGGTGATTGAGAAAAGGTTGCGGAAGGATACCTCGATAATAGAGAACCAATTTGGTTTTATGCCTGACAGGTCGACCACAAATGCGATCAACCTCCTTAGAAGGCTCGTGGGATTGTACAGAGATAGAAAGGTAGATCTTCATATGGTGTTTATTGACCTGGAAAAGGCATATGATAGAATCTCACGCGAGGTGTTATGAAGATGCTTGGAAAAGGAAGGAATGTCTCTAGTGTATATTCGATTTATTAAGGATATGTATGAGGGAGGTAGGACGAGTATTAGGACACCAGTAGGGGTTACCAACGACTTCTACGTTGGTATGGGCCTGCATCAGGGTTCCGCTTTAAGCCCTTTTCTTTTCACTCTAGTCATGGATGAACTTACAAAAGGGATTCAAGATGAGTTATTTGCAGATGATATTGTTCTTACTGATGAGACCAGGGAGGGAGTTAATGGAAAATTGGAGCAATGAAGACAAACACTGGAGTCTAGAGGCTTTAAAGTTAGCAGATCGAAGACTGAATATCTTCATTATTGTTTTAGAGGAAGGGAAGATGCGACGGGAAAAGTCACCATTGAGAAGATGCAGATACCAAAGGTCGAGAAGTTTAAATATCTAGGCTCGATCATTCATCATGAAGGGAACATTGACGAAAATATTAGCCATCGCATAAAAGTGGGCTGACAAAAATGAAAATATGCTTCAGGTGTGCTGTGCGATAAGAGAATAAAGCAAAATTTATCGTATGGTAGTTAGACCTGCTGTGTTATATGGATTGGAGTGTTGGCCTATAAAGAAGACTTAAGTTCAAAAGTTAATGGTAGCAGAGATGAGGATGATTAGATGGATGTGTGGTTATATGAGAATGGATAGAATTAGTAATGGAGTAATCAGAGACTTAGTTAAAGTGGTCCCCATCGAAGATAGGCTGAGAGAAATAAGACTTAGATGGTTTGGCCATATAAAAAGAAAGAGTACGAACGCTCCAGTGAGAAGATGTGAGAGAATTAACATCCCAAGAGGTAAAAGAGGGAAGGGACGACTAAAGAGGAGTTTGGAAGAGGTGATTAGAGAGAACTTGAAAATTTTTCGGGTTAACGGAGGATATGGCTCAGGATAGGAGACTATGGTAGGATAGGATTAAGATTTTAGATCGCAGAGAGTTAGCCTCCTAGCTGGTCACTTGGTTGCAGTAAAGTGGGTTTGATTATGATTTTTTTCGTACATCATGTTTGCAAGTCGGTAGTTCATATGTCTGGGAAGAGACATTGTTTGCTTACCTCTGTTTGTTAAGGTATAGTGTCTTCCTCTACCTTATTGTACTTATAGCTACATAGTTACTGCCACCTGATTTTTTTTCATATTTTTTTTTCATATTTCTTTATTCATTCCCCAATACTTATCCTTAGTTTTTCTCCATAAAATGTTTTTACAAAATCCTTCTTCTATATAATGTTTTCATAAAATTTAATTTTTGTGGGTCTCTTGGAATCAGCTTCTTTACAGGCAGGATTGCTGGTAGAGGTAAGGTTACCTACATCTGGATCTCCCTAGACCCCGTAAAAGCGGGACCCACACTGGAAGTTGTTGTTGTTGTTGTTGTTGCTGACAAAATGATTTAGAACACAAAACTTTTTAAAAAATGGTCATTTGCCATGAAAAGCTATACTTGTAGTTTAACAGAATATATAAAAGGAGAAAAAAAGGGCAAGTGAACGCCGGGGAAAAAAGGAAACAGACAATCAAAATGATTTAGAAAACAAAACTGTTTGTGAATGATCATTTTCTGTGAACATTGCTCGAACCCGTGACTACTTCACAAGTATGAATGGGTTGTGCCCCTACGCTCTACACAGCGATAGTAGCGGATGTATGTGAATACTTAGAGCATTCCCAACAGAGTTCCAGTTTTTAGAACTCTGACCTGCCATGTCAGCAAAAGTTTCATAATTTTGGAACTTGCATTCCATCACTTCTCCAACCTATGGAACTCAATTTTAATCATCCAATAAAAATATTTATCATAGACCCACGTCATAACACACAACCTATTTTTTAAATTATTTAAAAACCATATACTTCCTCCAAAAAAAAAGAAAAAACAAAAAAATTAAAAAATGAAAAAGGTGGCCTGCGGGGTGCCACGGACAGGCGTTTCTCCCCGCGTGGCACACACCTCTCTCACCTCTCATTTGCTGACAAGTGGCCATGGGGGGCCCCGCGTTCCCGGATTTTGCGCCCGCTGCCAGTGCTCTTATCTATACAAAACTCGCAGTAAGCACAGGCCCATCACATGCAGGTTAGGTGGACGTAGCTTATGTCCAGCCGGTCGTGCAAAAGAATTTGCGGTCCAACGAACTTTGGTGGCCTAGTGTGTTATGCTTGCAATTGGACCAAACCATACCATGAAATATGTGGCGTGTGTGATTTTATGTAATTAAATTGATAATGTATATGTTACTCTTTTTAATTAATCAAACATTGAAATGTGATTATTTTTCCACTTGCATGGCTTGTTGTATGCATAATCTTGATCACATCACACTCCTATTGTAATACTTCCAATCAAACGCCACAATAAGGGCCAAGCCTAACTTGATCATTTACTTTAAGTGAGGCTAAGTAAGTGACCAAATTCATAATAGTGACGGTACTAATACACAATTGTAGTGGTTATAGATGACAATATTGAACAAAAGGGATGTTCGAATGGTTGCAGTAGTGATACTAATAGTGAAACTTCTAATGATTTTTAGATTTTGGTTGTTATCTAGAGTATTGCAAGAGCACACTTAGCTCAAGTTCTGAATTTTGAAGCTCTAGGTGAGCCTGTCCCTTCATATAGTACCAAGTTTTCAACTTTTTTCTTGACCTCTATATCGGATGGAGCTCCAACTTGAATCATCAAATAAAAGATTTGTTATGAACCTAATTTGCAGCACAAAACTTTTTTTTTTAACCCAAAAAAAAGAAGAGACTAAATTAAAGCAAAAAAAGGCTAAAAAAGGGAACTCGAGGGGGAACTATGGCCCAATCCATGACAAGTCCTATTCTAAGAAATCGATGTGCTGCAAGCGAAAGTGTGGAACTCATGTGGGCCACATGGCATGCATTCCCCTTGACCGCAGTTGCTCTTAAAATGTCACCTTTTAATTTAGACGAGCTTTCAAGTAAACAAGAAGTTGAGTGTATTTTGAGTTTGAGTAAAATAGATACATATATTTTGGGTTTTATAGATTTTGGCAATCTAATAGATCCAAGACACCATCTTTTCTCATTCTTAGAGCAAACAAAATAAAACACTCTTAAAAATCAATTCATCAAATGACACATCAAATAATAATGAAAGGAGGAGGAATCTACGAAGGAGCAAAAAATCACACAATGAGCAATCGTTTACGACTTTACCAAAGTAATTCCACCATTAAACTCGACTCTTTCGATCCTATCAAGGCAAGAAACCTGAGAAAGTCCAGGTCCTTCTTAAACTTCCCATCCCATTCAGCCTTCCCCTGTCTCTATCACTGTCAATCTCAGCACTTAATGTGTCAGGCAGCTCAAGCAAAAGCTTCTTCAAGTGCACCCAGGTCAGTTTCTTTTTCTTTTTAAGGACTTCTTGACTATTTCAGTAATCTGGGCAGTAAGTAGTGTCAACGCTAGGAGTTCTTGATAGCACTTATGTAACATTTTTTTTGATTTTTTATGTAGTATTTCAGCAGTTGTTGATAATCTGAATATTTACCTAATGCCCATAATTAGGAGCTATTGATAATCTCGGTGTTACTACAATTTTAACCAATTCTTGATTGTGGGTATTGGCCTAATAGCAGCTATAATAACAAGGGTCCTAATCTACTAAGTAGTTATTGTTCTTGATGAATTCAGTATTATTCCAACCAGCAACATAATACGCTATAGTTCCACATAATCTGGTCAGTACTGAGGAGGTCTTTAACACTAGGAGTTTCTTGATATCGCATTCTTGTGAAAATGTGTTAGCTATTGTTCTTGATGATTTTAGTATTATGTTTTCAGCAGTCGTGATATTCTGGATATTTACCTAACACTAATGTGCCGTTATTGATAATCTGGGTGTCAGTACAATGTTAAGCAGTTCTTGATTCTAGGAATCAGCGCAATACCAAGCAGTTGTTGACTATCAGGATCTTGACAAATCTACTGATGTTATGTTTTAAGCAGTTGTTAATGATCTGGTAATTAATCCAATACTAAGCGGATATTGATTATTTAGTTGTTAATACAATTTTAGAGAGTTCTTGATTCTGCATGTAACCTAACATCAAGCAGTTACAACAAGGATCTTAATCTACTAAGCAGTTACTGTTCCTTGACGAGTTAGCATTAATATGATATACTAAGCAGTTTGTAATTGTGGAACTTGCCTAATAGAAAGAAGCTCTTGAATCTTGATAATCCAACCACCATATAACGTCAAGCAGTTCTGGATTATCTTTATCTGGGCACACTGGAAGTACCTCCTTGACCACTTTCTTACTACGATCTTTCTGATCTTATGTTCTAGCAGTTGTTCAGTTGTTGATAACCTGGATGACAACCTAATACTAAGCAGCTAGCGGTACTAGATGATAATATGTTACTAATCACTTGTTGATCCTAGGAATTTATGTAATATCAAGAAGTTGCTGATAATCAGGGTCTTAATCTACTAAGCAGTTCTTGATTACAAGTGAAATGTTTCTGATGCTATGTTTTCGGCAGTTGTTAATGATCTGCTCATTAACCCAATGCTAAACAGTTATTGTTGAACAGTTATTGATCACAAGTGAAAACAGTTATTTACCATATAATTTTAAGCAGTTCTAGATTCTAGGTATTAGCCTAGAGCCAAGAAGTGTTGATGAACCTTTTCTTAATCTACTAAGGAGTTGTTCATCACTTTGTTGTAAAAAAGTTGCGTGCAGCGTTTCCAATTGATAGGGTGGTGTACCGGTATGACAAACTTAAGCTGGAGGATGACGCACACATAAGCCACTAGTTTCTCTTAGATGGGTTTGAGATCGATGTCCTCATCAAGCGTCCCAAATTCCCGTCGAGGTCATCATCCAAGAATAGCCACCCCTGGTCCCATTAAGCTCATCACCTTCTAAGAACAAGCCACCACTGCCCCCATCAGGTTCTTCAGGTTCCAACAAAATGATGATTAAGGTGCTGACATGGTGTAAAACAAAGTTACATGTGAAAGTCAATGCTACTAACAAGGGGCACATAAATTTGTCAAGCTCTTTTCTTACCTTTCTGCTAGTATGATATGATTTCATCTTTTCATTTGGATCGTGAGAAGTGTCATTTGCGAACATAACACCCCAACCATCTGAATGTGTGAATGTGATGTGGGAATGATATCCTTCTTTTAAATTGACGATGTGGAACAAAGTCCCCTTACCCACACATTCACACATTCAGATGGTTGGGACATCACAAAGGTGCTCAAAGATGAGCTAAGAAAACTGCAAGCTAGATTTGAGCTTTTAGCAGATGGGGACTTCTTTATCCACAAGCAGTATGTGTTGGAAGACCACGAGTCCTTCCTGAATAATGGCGTCTGCGAAGGTGATGAACTAGAGATTTTCAGTGGGACTGTCACTTACGGAAACAAGGTCTAGTGACATTGGACAATGCACATTCACATTGTTGCAGGTGTCATAGTTGCTACCTACAATAAGACTTTTTTTCCTGCTTTTTTTTTTTCCCCCCGGTGCGTGGAGTACATAGCTGTTAGGAGAAAACAAAGTTGTTTTAGCTGTGTTTGTGCCTAGTTTTCGCTTAGAATTTTAGACATGGTAGAGAAATGACCAACTCTTTCAAAGACCAAAATGTAATGTTATAGTTACAGTGAAGTGAAACGATATAGCCTAATATGCATTTCAGATGTTCTAAAAGATTGATTGTCAGTTTCATGCAATGTAAATCCTAATGCACTTGCAATCTATATTTGCCCAGACAGGGATGGTTGCTAAAATCACTTCTCCAAACACAGGTAACAGCCAAGCTATAATCAATATTTTCTAAAGCATTTGAATGCCTTGACTCTTAAGATATATACATATGGTTGAAATGTGTGTACATTGTTGCAGAATGGACCTCCTAATAGGTAGCATAAATTGCAACACCTGCACTATAATGAACTTGAAAAGAAATAGAACCAAGTTGGTCGGCATACCCTTGATTAGTTTAGCAGAATCCTATCGCTCCAGTTCCCTGCTGTTGCTTCCTACTGAGTCCACAGCAGTGAGATATGCTCTTGTCCTCATCTTTTTCTCTTCTTTCTTCTTCGGAATTTGTGGGTTGGCTACCCTCTATATACTGCTCTTCACTCATCAGAAGTAAAAAGTTTGAATTTTCCACAAATGTCATGCCAAAAAGACAATTTTGATAGTATCAATGCTGCTATGACAGCAGCAAGCAATGACCAATGTAAAATCAATCGCCATATGATGACAACTTGACAAGAGCTCAAATGTTCACCACACAGAGCTGTTCGATTTAGGCTGAACTCTGAACTAGAATGTACACAATGTGCCAAAGGATGTGCAAGACTTGAAGCAGATCAACAGAACCATGTTAGGAAAAATATTAGAGCAACAACAATAGCGGAAGCGATAGGATGAGTTAGAGATTCGGAAATCAAGTGAATAACAGAAAACAGAAATAAGAAGACAAGAGATTTAACGTGGAAAACCCAAATCGGGAAAAACCACGGACGGCGACAGCACACCGACAAATTTCACTATGAGCAGAGCAGTACACCACAATCACTTCATTGATTAAGAGCAGAATTACAATACTCTCAATTGTATTCTCTCACAAATAACCTCACTCTCTCAATGTGTTTTCTATACTGGAGTGTTTTGAAACAAGGCCCTAGACCCCCTTTATATAGGGTCTGTGAGGTAGGGTTTCCCCCTAAAAATCCTAGCTGCCGCCTTGCAAAAACCGTCACCAAAGCGCAACCCTAGCTGCCACTTTAAGGCGGCAGAAAATTTCCCCTGGCACGGTCGTGCCACATGGCACGGGCACACCGTGTCACTTCTCTGTTTGCTCTGTTCTTTGGTCTTCTGTGTCACGGCACGCCCGTGCTCATGCAGCATGGTCACCCCGTGCCTAAACCCGAGATTTTGGGCCATAAAACCCAACAATCTCCACTTTGGACCAAAATCTCAGTCTTCAATTACCGTCGTCGTCGTCACACCCCAAGGGGTGATGCCCCCTATGGGTCTATGCCCCGCAGGGCTTCTCAATGACTGCGAATACCAACTGAGTTCAAGCAATGCTTGAACTTAGCTCTAGGAGATGATTTATATGAACTTTCCTTCATATAACCTGTCACAGTAGATGCCTGCAAGACATAGAGGCCTCCTTACCTCAAACCCTTCAGCAGAATCCTACTGTCCTTTGAGACCTTCAGAACTCCACCTTCAGCTGAATATTTGCACCTTTTGGATTCAAGGGTGCCCAACGAGATGAGGTTACGCTTCAAGTCAGGAACGTGACGAACATTCGATAAAGTCCTGACAACACCATCATGGGTCTTGATTTTAACAGTACCGATTCCAGTTACATTACATTGGGCATTATTGCCCATGTGAACAACAATTGAATCAACTGGATCATATGTTGAAAACCAGTCCTTGTGAGGACACATATGATAGGTACACCTAGAATCAAGAATCCAATCAGAATCGCTCCCCCCTTCAGTAGAGGTAGCAAACAGAACGTCCCCATCAGAATCAGATTCAGCAAATGAAGCTTCAGCAGGCTCCTGAGAATTATCTTCCTCTTTCTCCTTCTTCTTTTGCAGTTTCCAGCAGTTAGCAATAATATGACCCAATTTATCACAGTAATTGCAGGTCTTTCCAGCATGAGGATTTTTAGACTTAGAACGGTTCTTACTCCTATTACCGTTCCCTTTTCAGTTGCTGTACCCCTTACTGCTAATCCCTCAGCAGAATCAGCATGAATGTCAAGATCAAACTTCTCTTTAGACAATAGGTTTGACTTAACATCTTCAAACGATATAGTATTAGAATTACTATATAGCATAATCTCCTTAAAGTGTTTATAAGAAGGGGGTAACGACACAACAAGCAAAATAGCCTTATCTTCATCCTCAACTTTCACATCTAGACTCTCCAAGTCAACAAGAATAGAGTTAAACTCATTCAAATGCTTTTGGACAGGGGTACCTTCAGCCATACGAAAGGTATACAACCTTTCCTTCAAACGGATCTTGTTGGCGAGACTCTTCGTCATGTAGAGTTCCTCCAGCCGAGCCCAAAGATCCACCGCAGTTGTCTTATCAAGCACCTCTCGCAGGACATGTGGTGCCAAGCACAACTGTATGGCTGAAACCGCTTTCAGCTCCAGTTCCTCTCATTCGTCCTCCGTCAACGACCCACGTCTCTTCTTTACATCTTCAGCCCACTGTTCTTCTGTCATCTTCTCGGGTTTTACGTGAGGTCCCTTCAGAACCTTCCACAACCCGTGCTGAATGAGAACTGCTCTCATCTGCACCTTCCAGAGATTAAAACTAATCTCCCCATCGAATTTCTGAATATCTACCCTCATGATAGAAGACATCCTATAACCAGAGCTCTGATACCACTTGTTAGAAAAACCAATTATTGAAATTCGAGCTCAGTATATGCGGAAGCGATAAAGGATGTAGATATTGGAGAATACAAAACAAGATTAAAAAAAAAGATAATTGTGGGCACATGATTTTTACGTGGAAACCCAAATCGGGAGAAAACCACGGGCGGCAACAACGGCACAAAATCCACTATGATTTGAGTGAGTACAAAACGATCTCAAAGCAAACGCCCAAGAAAGAGATCAATAACAAGAGAGATAAAGATCTCAAAGCAAACACCCAAAAAAGAGATCAATTACAACGAAAATCTCTCAACACTAACTCTAACTCTCAATGTGGAATAGAAAAGGGAAGTGCCCACAGGCACTCCCAAATTGCCCCGCACAAAAGGCACTCCTAAATTGCCCCGCACCAAATAAGGTTAAATAACCTAGTATTTATAAAGAAGCCTCACAGGTACCAAGGGTTCAACCCTAGCCGCAAACATATGTCTTGACCACCAAGTATCATCTTTACCAAAAAGAAAAAAGATATTCAATATAAAATATGGAATAATATAATTTCCATAAAATAGAATATTTCCAACCACACAACTTGAGCCTTGGGTGCTAAGCAATAATCTTCAAAAAAGGAAACAACTTTATTTATTTCCAAAACCGGCAAATAAATTTGGGACAAATCCCAACAAACTCCACCTTGGACCAAATTCCTTTGAATGGACGAACACAGCAAAATCGATCTTGTTATGACGTCAAAATTCTCAATATCAATGAGAAACATCCTTCAAGAAAATGCTCGAAATTCGGATCAATAACATTGCTCTGATACCACTTGTTAGGAAAAATATTAGAGCAACAACAATAGCGGAAGCGATAGGATGAGTTAGAGATTCGGAAATCAAGTGAATAATAGAAAACAGAAATAAGAAGACAAGAGATTTAACGTGGAAAACCCAAATCGGGAAAAACCACGGACGGCGACAGCACACCGACAAATTTCACTATGAGCAGAGTAGTACACCACAATCACTTCAGTGATTAAGAGCAGAATTACAATACTCTCAATTGTATTCTCTCACAAATAACCTCACTCTCTCAATGTGTTTTCTATACTGGAGTGTTTTTAAACAAGGCCCTAGACCCCCTTTATATAGGGTCTGTGAGGTAGGGTTTCCCCCTGAAAACCCTAGCTGCCGCCTTCCAAAAACCATCACCAAAGCGCAACCCTAGCCGCCACTTTAAGGCGGCAGAAAATTTCCCCTGGCACGGTCATGCCACATGGCACGGGCACACCGTGTCACTTCTCTGTTTGCTCTGTTCTTCGGTCTTCTGTGTTGCGGCACGCCCGTGCTCATGCAGCATGGTCACCCCGTGCCTGAACCCGAGATGTTGGGCCATAAAACCCAACAAACCATCATGTAAAGCATGCAACCAACACAACCTTCTCTAGATAATCCCCTATGCTGGCCCAAATTAAGGAATCAAGCATCTTCGAAGATGGTTTATAAGTTAAATCTTCCATCCTTCCAGCAAATCTAAGCTTTCATCTTTGACAATTGGACAAATATGTTGCTTAGAGCCATCTTTCCTCTGGATCGACTAAAACTAATTCAATGTCTCATCCCAACTTCCGTCTACTCATCTCTCTGAGAGTGACCCTTTTCTTTCATGATGGAAAAAGTGGATCTGCTTCTCAGTCATGTCATGACAGTTACGAACAATATAATATAAGCAAACCCAATTTAGAAAATCAACAAAATAGCATACACTTTCGCTACTAATCAAGTAATCAGGTTGAAACCTATCTGATTAGCTAATAGAGTCTTAAAAAAAAACCATTCTTATGCATTGTTAGGTTAAAACCCCATTTTTACCATTAGCTACATATCTCAAAGACAGGAACAATTTCATGTCATAATCAGTTTGGGATAGAGGTGGAGAGAAAGCAACAGACGTGAGGGTTTCTGGATTGTGAAGCATCTGGAGAGTCTTCCCTCTAAGTTCTATATTCTAATGTTTAATTTTATTTTTTTTATTCCCTTTCACTATTTTGTTTAATGAAGCAAGGTTTGAGATAGGTGTTTACCGGCGGGTAATGTGAATTTTGGCCCCAAAGAATCCTGCTTCCTTTTCATCTTTTGCGCAGCTTTTCTTTTAGTTTTATTTTTTATTACGTTTGTCATCCAAAGGCGTTACCAATCATCCATGCCTAAGGTGGACAGATAAATTGCTGCAGATTATCTATGCGTTAACAATAAACTGTGTACAATTCATGTTTTTGTCTGTAGTGATCTTCACTTAGGATATTGCAACATTTAGAAAAAGCGTGTTGCATTAGACACCTAAATGTGACAGTTATGTATTACCTAGTATTACGCTAGACATTATGCTTACCGAATTTGCAACAATCTTTAACATTAAGGCTATGTTCGGCAAAATTAGCGGTTCAAGTAGCGGATAGTGGTTTAGGTAGCGGATAGCGTTTCTAATTTAGCTGTTTGCGGATAGCTGTTTAAAAGAGTAGTTGAATAAAATGTGTTTGGTAAACTTAGCTGTTGGATTAGCTGATTAATGTAAATTGACATAAAAGGATATAGATAATTTCCAAAAATAAAATTTCCAAAGGGTAATTTTTGGTACAAAAATATGAAACGCTACTTTTGAATGTAAAACGTTAATACTATTAGTTTTTCAAAAACGCTACTGAAAACGTGAAACGCTACTTGAAACGCTAGTCAAAACACTACGTTACCGAACACTAAAAATTACGTGATGAGCGTATTGACTTAGTCAAAATGCCAAACGCTATCCGAAACGCTGTTGCCGAACACGCCCTAAGTGTTCGATGCTTAGTGCTGCATTACGACTCATTTTGTTGTAGTCCCTAGCTCCGTTTGTCGAATTAGTACTCGTCTTTTTTTATGTAAAACGCACGCTTGCAGGTTGAATTGGTACTAATTAACTAACTCATCCCACATGCAGCATCTAGTCTAGCTCTTGTCAGCAGAGTGACTTGAAATAAATAAAATATGCGCGAAATGAATATGGACAAATCATAATTAGCTACGAAAACTCATTGTAGGATTTCGTACATAGATATATCACACATACAAGGTAAGGCAATTAAGAACAAAGTAGTACTGAGTCTAGTGCAAGGCTTGCTTATTTAACACTGTAGTACTAGTATAGGCATGCTTTTTCATGGAGTCCTGATCATAGAGCTACACACCATACATGCGTGATCTGTATAAGAGCAGAGCAAGCTAAGGTAAATTAGGTCTAATTTAATGGAGCCAGTCCGAAGGTAGCACGAAGGTCAGCAGGATAGCTTTCCTTATCAAGAGTAGCACACGCCATAGTCCCAGTGGCTTCATCGATGTAGGTAGACTGATAGGGAGAATCATCACGAATGTTTCCTCTAATGCTATCCCAATTAACTTGATCATCTCCGTGTTGATAGAGAGGTCCACACACCACGCCCACCTACAGATTAATTAAATTAGACGGCTAGCTAGCTGGGTGTATGTGAATTAGTGTAATCGACAATTGATTACGAAGTAAGCGTAATTAAGAAAGTTAAAAATGTAACTGATGATGCACCAACCTTGTTTAGAGGGTAGGGGTCATCAGGAGTAGAATCGTTCACTTCCCAAGCCAAAATCCATTTACAGTTATGATTTTCTAGACCGACTTGATTGATGCCAGAATAGCCCACAAGCGCCACGGACCCACCAGAGTGAGGCTCATTCTCCAAGTGGACGAACCTAGCATCATCACCTGGAGCAATGATCTTGGGGAACTCGCCATGCCCGTGCACTTCGTATTGCCATCGAAGATGTAATTCACCAGGGGTTTGGTTCAATATACTCCCGTTCACTTTCACTTTCCGTTCGCTTGCCAATTCTGCCTTCTTCTTTTTGATTATGGGGGAAAGCTGATCATCAGACATTGGCAAGGCCATCGGTTGCATGCCAGCCATAATAGCTTAATTACCTGCAACCAAACTCATGTATACATATGTATGCTCTAAAGTTTAGAAACATTAATTACTTTTAGACACAGGCAAAAACACACACAGCTATATATGTATTTACCAGAGCGATCTACAGCAGCTGCTGCTAATAATTTATTCCTATGCCTTTGCACCAAGGCCTTAGCAGCTATATATATATATATATATATATTATATATATATATATATATATATATACATGTATATATAAACACATATATATAATATACATACATACATATGTGTGTGTGTGTATATGTGTGTGTGTGTACACACACCAGGATGCCCAGCAGATTTACTGATCTACTATTGGAAAGTCTATTTTGAATCATACCAAAAATTAGAAATAAAAAAAGAACACGTAGATCATATTTTGGATGGATGCTGATCGATGCGCAATGTAATGCCCTGCTCGAAACAGTCAGGCGCATCACCGTCGTGGATGTTCAATTAGGAACAACCCCAAGGCTTTTTATACTTCTTAACCATATTAAACTATTAGAAGACAAGCGCAATGAAAACCTTGTCTATAATTTGGTCAAAAGTTGGCGGGTGTCTCTAAAACATGCATTCACATACATAATTAGACCAAATCCATAAAAGTTGTACAAAAGTAAATACAAAGTATACCTATATCAAATTTACTAAGTGTAATCCTCAACATAAGCATCAACAAGGCATACATTCCTAACTGGATTCTTCAAAAGTATTTCACAGCTAATTAGCTCTCTTAATGCCCCCGTGGTCCCTTTTTGCTTTCAAGAAACCTGAAAAATGGTGAGGTCATCAGCTTTCCAAGCCCAATAAATAATCCTTACATTCTTTGTTGTTACACGTTGTACATTAACCAGTTAACACTTGATCACACAATATATATATATCTTATGACACATAGGTAGAGCATAGCAAATAACATATAGAGGGTGATATAAGAACATGTTCATGCTTTAGAAATAGATTCACATCCTTCATATACATAAGACTGATAGCTTCACGAATGACACACATGCGTGCAAAAATGTCATGAGGTAGATAATTAGACTAACTTAGTCGTACCTGTCCCATACCAGGTGTACTTATGATCCAAGAACCTTTGTTTTCACTTGAATTCATAAATAAACTTTGCTGTTAGTCTATTCACTAAACTAACCATAATTATCCTGTATCAACCATGTTTTAGGGCTCCTAATTCTCACTGGAGTCCAAAAGAAAGTAAAGTCTACTAAATTAACAACCCACCCATAACGAGACTTGACACATACATGAAATCATATTTCTTTCAAAAGTCCACATTCTCGCTATGAACGCATAACCTATTTCTTTGGGCATATTTGTCAATCACACATATACTTCAAAATCAATCATAAGCACATCGATATCCTGAATGATCCTTCAAATCCAAAACGAAATCCAAGATCCAAATCCAAGCCAAAAACCAATTTCATAACATATCACATATTCTTATTTTAACCAAAACTTTTTAATTTAGGGGAAATCAACTTATGACTCACAAAAAAAATCATCACAATATAAATGTGACAAACATTCTGCTGGCCCAGCTAGGGCTCATTCATATGGTACCAATCAATGGTGGACAAGTCGCAATTCATTCATATGTTACTAACCAGACACTATCACTTTAGAGGACGCGAACTGCCTACAAGCACAAACCATGAAGTCACATTCATATCCTACTATGTTTAGGCCAAAATCCTTCTCACAAGGGACCCACATGGCTCACATAACATATAAGACTGACATTCACATCCCAGGGGATTGGTTAGAACCTCTCCCGTAGGCGACCTGAATATAACGACAGTCACTGCTATGGTCATAGCTCTAGAATGCATCATAATAGCCTTAGGTAAGGCATAAACCTCTTTTCCTAAAAACATAACTTAATGAAATCATCTAATTCATATAATCACAATTTATTTTCAAAGAAGCTCAATTTCACAATTTTAACAAAAACATAATTCCGTCCAAAATAATTTTCACAAGTTTCCAATAAACCATAACAATACCTTACTATTTTAATGCCTAGAATCATCACAAACATGATCAATACATAATTTATGCATACAAACAACCCCTAGTTACACCAAACATAGCATTGCACTCAAAAACTTGTAACTCAAATGATACACATCCAACATTCACAAAAATTAGGATAAAAATATAGAATCTTATGAGGAATTCACCATAAAAGTTTCATATTTTTCCCTAAAGCCAATCCTCCAAAAAAAGTGAAACAGTACCCAGAATTTTGCTTTAAAACAAAACAATTTCAATCAAAAAATCCATAACTCATAATGTACACCTCCAAAATTCATGAAAATTTCTAGAGGATTTACAAACATCATACAGATCCTACATTAAAATTTTCATAATTTTTTTCCCAAGCCAATAATTACCAGAAAATTCGAACAACAACCAAAATTACACACTAAAATAGGACAGTTTCAATCAAAACTTCATAACTTATAAACTCCACATCGAAAATTCATGAAAATTTATTGTGAATTGCCAAATACCATAAATAACCTATAGTTAAATTTTTAAAAATTTCTGCCAAGCCAATAATTCACAAAAATTCAAATAGCGGGCAAAATTCATGAAAATCTGAAAATTCAACTTACTTTCTACCATTATGTTCTTCTAATACAAGCAATCAAACCAAAAATCCATATTCTAGCATGTATATAATGAATTCGCAATATAATGTTCATTCATAACATCCAATTAGTCCAAAAAACAATCAAATATAAAACTTTTAGGGTTGGTTTCTAAGAGGTGAAATTAGGGTTCTAATTTACTAAATCCTAAAATATCAAATTCATAACTTTAATTGTCAATTGATATCTCAAATTTGAGCATAAACTTCCAAATTAACCTTCCCTAATCAATGTTTAGAGTTTAAAGTAAGCAAAAATTACTCACCTTTAATCAACCAAGCTTAATTTTTCTTCTTCTTCCTTCTTCTTCTTCCTCTTCTCTTCCTTCTTCTCTTCTCCGCTTCTCTTTCTTCTCCTCTCTCTCACTGTGTCATGTGTGTGGGTGTTTTGGCTTTGGGTTGAAAAACAAGAGAGCCCCTCCCCCCTAATAATTATCACGTGAAATCAAAAAAATCTCCCCTATTTTTTCTGTTTTTTTGGGTCAAGGCAACCTCCCACCTCTACTTTTTTCTTCCCTACCTCATTTGACTCCTCTTTTCATCTCTCTTTCCCCCCCTTTTTCAAAAATAAAGTCTTAATAGTACCAATAACTCAGTTAATTATTCCCAACATAATAATGCTAACTTAAAACATATATATGTCTAAAATAAAATACATAAAATATACTCATATCTATACTCATACCCAATTTAGCAATACCTAATCCATGCCTATTTTTTATCATTTTCAACACACATATCCATACCCACTGGAGTAAATTTTGTGGGTTCTATACAGGTACGAATTTTTTTATCGGTCCTAGGTGTCACACACAATGACACATGTTGGTGTCTTGCTTGATGAGGCCATTGGTCCCCTGCCTGCATGCAAATGCTTAAACACAAGCAAAAAAATAAACATACCTAACATGTTTAAACTATTTACCAAAAAAACATGTTTAACATACTTAAACTATTTACAAAAATTAAACTTTTATAAAAATAAACATACTTAACATATTTTATTTCATTTATCCAAATAAACATACTTAACAAATCCAACAAAAAATTAACATACTTCAGATCCATAATTTTCTACATACATAATTGACCAAACAAAACAGAACAAACACATTATACATATATATTACAAAATAAAATTTCACAAAATTATGACATTTATTCAAATTAATATACTTTTAAAATATACAAATTTCAATAAAAATATTTAGTGCCACTGGAAACTACACACTACACTGTCCACCTCTTTACAGACTTACAGTTCACACTACAGCCTCCTGTCTTGTCTTGGGCCATATTTTTGCGTCAATCTTCACTTGAGATGAAATAATAGAGTGAGAATATAATATTTTCCAGGAATAAGATTAAACTTTAATTTATTATTTTTCATTTGATTCTTTGATTCGCTTGCATTTATCCACACTAACGCAACCTACCCAGGAATAAGATTAAACTTTAATTTATTATTTTTCATTTGATTCTTTGATTCGCTTGCATTTATCCACACTAACGCAACCTACCCTTAATTTGTCATTCAGTTTTTGACAACAAAGTCAATAAACGGTTGGAGTGATGATGGGTAGGGGGCTTGTCCAACAGGAACTAATTTCTCTTTTATATTATTTTGATGTAAATCAGTATATTAGATATTCATAGACAACTATCGCATATCAAATTAGAAATTTTGTAAACAAAATTAAATATCCAACAAGACTAATACTAAGTAAGAATCTTTCACATCGATTTTTTTTTAAAAATTCAATGTAAGAATCTTTCACTCCTACACTATATATTCACATTATGTTGGTTTATTTAATGCATATTACAAATTAATTTAACATCAAACTAAAGACAATTTTTGTATCTAATTGAGAGCCAATAAAATTATTGTTTTATTTAAGGCACTTCATAAGATTAATTGAGAGAAACTTCACTTCATATATATATATATATATATATATATATATATATATATATATATATATATATATATATATATATATATGTATATTAAAAGTTAGATACAAACAATGTATGAATGACATGTGGCCTAACATGGCATAAAGTAATGACTTGGTAAATTGCAATTGGTGGATATTAGTTCTAACATGTTAATCAATATTAATGCTACTCATTAGAATTTATTATATGTTATTAATTTAATTATTTATTGCGTGGTTTTACATGCCTAGCTTATTTTATTTTTTGAATAAGTCCTCATATGGTTAACTTGGTATGCAATACTTGATTGTTTTTGCATTTCAAATTGATTTATTTATTTTTCAATGTTAAAAGAATAAAATTAGATAAGATAATCATATTTTACCTTAATTTTAATTGTTACTACTTAATTTTTTTTAAGGTTAGATCTTGATCAGGTCATTGTAAATGAGTGTGGGCTTATTGTCATATAATAATTTAATCACATAGGACAATTTATGCATGACATATAGGACAACGTCGATATGTATAAAAATTGTGTTAGAGTAGTTTGCTACATGAATATTTTTCTAGGGTTGAAAAGTGACTTTTTATATATTTTATGCAGAGTAATCTGTAAGATTGTCGTATAATTTTTATGAAAGTAAGTTAAATTAAAATATAGTTCATTGAACTCCTAACAAATATCAATCAAAAATTAACTAGACATGTGATGAATCATGAAAAAAGATGATAAATGGTAAATCATTATCATATGAAAACAAAACCAACTTAGAGTGATTTTAAATGAAATAGAAAGGAAACAATAATTATGTTATTATAAAATTATTGATCTACTTTAAAAATAATATATTTTTATTTATTATTTATGCTAATAATCTCAAAACAAAAATTAACTAACGTCCTTGCATCGTAAGGGTATAACACTAATATAATATAAAACTGAATGTATTACAGGATGAATAACATTTGGCACAATATTATTGGTCAAGTGGTTTTTAAATTTTCCTTTTTCCTTTGGAGTTGTGTAATTAATACAGCAAATCACAATAGGACAATCTTCCTAACGTATGTAAAGTATGAACTTTGAAATGACAATATAATTATACAACAATTTTTGTGCAATTTAATTTCACAAATACCTTTTAAACTTTTTTGCTTGACATATTCAATCATAAATGAACATCCACATGAACTGCAAATTCTTATTTCTCATTTTTTTTTCCTTTTAAATTGGCTTTCTAATAAGAGCCGTAAAAACAAATGACACGTACATTATAATTTATGAATTACTTCAAATGTTGATCTTATAATAAGGGCATGACTCTTGTAGAGAGGAGTAGTGACTTGTACTAGTGAATGAGTAGCTCAAAGACAACCCCACCCAATTTATTTTGCTCACATGGACATTTATTAATTGCTATCTTTTCTTTTATTTGATTGGCCGCCAATTGGAACATTATTTTACTAACAACTCATCATCTTTCAAGTAGAATTGAAAAAAAAAAAAAATGAAAATCATGCCACTCTTGAAAAATATTAGATATTCATAGACAACTATCGCATATCAAATTAGAAATTTTGTAAACAAAATTAAATATCGAACAAGACTAATACTATGTAAGAATCTTTCACATCAATATTTTTTTAAAAAAAAAAATTCAATGTAAGAATCTTTCACTCCTACGCTATATATTCACATTATGTTGGTTAATTTAAAGCATATTACAAATTAATTTAACATCAAACTAAAGACAATTTTTGTATCTAGTTGAGAGCCAATAAAATTATTGTTTTATTTAATATACTTCATAAGATTAATTGAGAGAAACTTCACTTCATATATATATATATGCATGTATGTATTAAAAGTTAGATACAAACAATGTATGAGTGACATGTGGCATCTAATATGGCATAAAGTGATGACTTAGTAAATTGCAATTGGTGGATGTTAGTTGTGACATGTTAATCAACATTAATGCTATTCATTAGAATTTATTATATGTTATTAATTTAATTGTTTATTACGTAGTTTTACACTCCTAACTTATTTTATTTTTTGAGTAAGTCCTCATATGGTTAGCTTGGTATGCAATACTTGAGTGTTTTTGTATTTCAAATTGATTTATTTATTTTTCAATGTTAAAAGAACAAAATTAGATAAGATAATCATATTTTACATTAGTTTCAATTGTTACTACTTAATTTTTTTAAAGGTTAGATCTTGATGTCATTGTAAATAAGTATGAGCTTATTGCCATATAACAATTTAATTATATCGGATAATTTATGAATGATATATGGGACAACGCAGACATGTATAAAAGTTGTGTCAGAGTAGTTTGCTACATAAATATTTTTCTAGGGTTAAAAAGTGACTTTTTATATATTTTATACAGAGTAATCTATAAGATTGTCGTATAATTTTTGTGAAAGTAAGTTAAATTAAAATATAGTTCAATGAACTCCTAACAAATATCAATCACAAATTAACTAGGCATGTGATGAATTATGAAAAAAGATAATAAATGGTAAATCATTGTCATATGAAAACAAAAGCAATTTAGAGTGATTTTAAATGAAAATAGAAAGGAAACAATAATTATGTTATTATAAAATTATTGATCTACTTTAAAAATAATATATTTTTATTTATTATGTATCTTAATAATCTCAAAACAAAAATTAACTAACGCCCTTGTATCGCAAGGGTATAACACTAGTGTGATATAAAACTGAATGCATTACAGGATGAATAACATTTGGCACCACATTATTGGTCAAGTGGTTTTTTAATTTTCCTTTTTTCTTTGGAGTTGTGCAATTAATACAGTGAATCACAATATGACAATGTTCCTAACGTATGTAAAGTATGACTTTTGAAATGACAATACAATTATACAACAATGTTTGTGCAATTTAATTTCACAAATACCTTTTAAACTTTTTTGCTTGACATATTCAATCATAAATGAATATCCACATGAACTGCAAATTCTTATTTATCACTTTTTTTGTTTTTTTTTTAAATTGGCTTTTTAATAAGAACCGTAAAAATAAATGAAACTTGCATTGTAATTTATGGAGTACTTCAAATGTTGATCTGATAATAAGGGCATGACTCATGCAGAGAGGAGCAGTGACTAGTACTAGTGAACGAGTAGCTCAAAGACAATCCCACCCAATTTATTTTGCTCACTTGGACATCTATTAATTGCTATCTTTTCTTTTATTTAATTGACCGCCAAATTGAACATTATTTTACTAACAACTCATCATCTTTCAAGTAGAATTGAAAAAAAAAAAATGAAAATCATGCCACTCTTGAAAAATATTAGATATTCATAGACAACTATCGCATATCAAATTAGAAATTTTGTAAACAAAATTAAATATCGAACAAGACTAATACTAGTAAGAATCTTTCACATCAATATTTTTTTTTCAAAATTCAATGTGAGAATCTTTCACTCCTACTCTATATATTCACATTATGTTGTTTATTTAATGCATATTACAAATTAATCTAACATCAAACTAAAGACAATTTTTGTACCTAGTTGAGAGCCAATAAAATTATTGTTTTATTTAATGTACTTCATAAGATTAATTGAGAGAAACTTCACTTCATATGTCTATATATAATATAATATATATATATATATATATAATATATATATATATAATATATATATATATATAAGGTTAGATACAAACAATATATGAATGATATGTGGCATCCAACATGGCATAAAGTAATGATTTGGTAAATTGTAATTGGTGGATGTTAGTTCTGACAAGTTAATCAACATCAATGCTATTAATTAGAATTTATTATATGTTATTAATTTACTTGTTTATTACATGGTTTTACACTCCTAACTTATTTTATTTTTTGAGTATGTCCTCATATGGTTAACTGGGTATGCATACTTGATTGTTTATGTATTTCAAGTTGATTTATTTATTTTTCAACGTTAAAAGAATAAAATTAAATAAGATAATTATATTTTACCTTAATTTTAATTGTTACTACTTAATTTTTTTTAAGGTTAGATCTTGAGATCATTGTAAATGAGTATGACCTTGTTACCATATAACTATTTAATCACATAGGACAATTTATGAATGATATATAGGGCAACATCAACATGCATAAAAGTTGTGTCAGAGTAGTTTGCTACATGAATATTTTTATAGGGTTGAAAAGTAACTTTTTATATATTTTTTATAGAGTAATCGGTAAGATTGTCGTATAATTTTTATGAAAGTAAGTTAAATTAAAATATAGTTAATTGAACTTCTAACAAATATCAATAACAAAGTAACTAGACATGTGACGAATCATGAAAAAAGATGATAAATGGTAAATCATTATCATATGAAAACAAAAGCAACTTAGAGTGATTTTAAATGAAAATATAAAGGAAACAATAATTATGTTATTATAAAATTATTGATCTACTTTAAAAATAATATATTTTTATTTATTATGTATACTAATAATCTTAAAACAAAAATTAACTAACGTCCTTGTATCGCAAGGGTATAACACTAGTATAATATAAAACTGAATGTGTTACAGGATGAATAACATTTGGCACAACATTATTGGTCAAGTGGTTTTTTAATTTTCCTTTTTTCTTTGGAGTTGTGTAATTAATACAACAAATTACAATAGGACAATCTTCCTAACGTATGTAAAGTATGACTTTTGAAATGACAATACAATTATACAACAATGTTTGTGCAATGTAATTTCACAAATACCTTTTAAACTTTTTTGCTTGACATATTCAATCATAAATGAATATCCACATGAACTGCAAATTCATATTTCTCACTTTTTTTTTCTTTTTAAACTGGCGTTTTAATAAGAGCCGTAAAACTAGGGATGACAACGGGGCAGGTCGGGGATGGGGGAATAACCCCCGCCCCCATCCCAGCTCAAACCCCCGCCCCCCCGCCCCCACCCCCGCTGTCGGGGTTGGTTTTTCCCCTGTCCCCACCTGCCGAGGCCCCGCTTCCCCGCTGGGGCCCCGCTTTCCCGATTTTTAGTAATGAGATCACACAAAATGCAAGTCCAATTGGAGCAAAAATTATGAGCCCAATATCAAATAATTAAACAATAAGTCCTGAACAAAAAGAGAAATTAAACTTAACTTAAACCATTGAAAGTTTAACATTGAAGTTCAACACTAAGCTTAATGCCCAATATTCAAAGTTAAAACTCAAGAAATACAACACCACTTGAACGTTCAATCCAAAGTCCCGAAGGTTCAAAGATAACCAGCAACAACACAAGATCTAAGTGATCAAGTTCTCAAAGTCCTAGAAAAATTACACAACCGAAGTTGACCACAATCAAAATACAAATCCAAGCTTCAAAGATACAACACCAAAGGTCCAATGCAAAGTCCACATATAAGAAGATATCCTTGAGAAAGTTAATGCACCATATAGCCAATTAGCCATCAAATTCTTCATCAACTTCAGCATCATAATCTTCATCAAAAGTACCATGGCAATAGGCGGTGTTCTCATCTACAACATAAAAGATATGTTAGATATGTTAAAGTAATCAAGTCATCGAATATCATAACATTTAAACATAAAGAAATATCACTATATATTCTAAAAGTATAACAAAAAATAAAAAATATACCTTCTGAAGATGACTTGATAGTAGTCGAAAGCCAATCTCTACCACACATCAAAGCATCTAAAATCTTTGGATGGAGATGATTGCCATGTGGACAAATAAACCTCCCACCCGTGCTAAATACCGATTCAGATGCTACAGTGGAAACAGGAATGGCGTGGATATCTCTAGCTATAAAGCTAAAATAGGATACCTTGTAGCTGCCTTCCAATGAACCAAGATATCGAAATTATCAGTCCTTGGGGTAAGCAGCTCTTCCAAGTGAAAATCTAACTCCGATTTTTGTGGAATTTGTGGGTCCTTTTCAACAATTGTATAATATATTTCAAAGATGTCATCTTGTGCATAACCCACACCGCCACTAGAATCCGAAGCATTAGAAGAGGTCTTAGTTGAATCACCAGAAGCATTAGAAATAGCAGCCTTCAAATGCTTGTATTTTTCTTGATATTCATTAAACAGGGCATAACAAACATCTTTGATCATTTCCACCTTTTCATCTACATCAAAATCAAAAATCCTCCTATAGCAAAGATCCACCATTTTCAACTTGAACCTAGGATCTAAAACACAAGCAACTCCTAATATCCCATGAATGACATCCCAATATTTCAAAAATTTGTCAAGCATCTTTTGAGCCATGGTCCTAATGACCACATCCGAATCATGTAGCCAACGACTCAAAGATAGCCGAACTTGAAACACCTTTGGAAAGTAAATATTTGCAGTAGGGAAGCTAGTGCCAGAGAATAATTGAGTCACATCATAAAAGATTTGTAACCTCTCACAAATATCTTTTGCCTTCTCCCATTCCTCATCAGTAGGAAGAGATTTATAATTACTTTCCCTCTTAGCCAACTTAGGAAAAACTTCTCTATACAACAAAGCTGTCTGAAGCATCAAGAAAGTTGAATTCCATCTTGTCTTGCAATCCAATTTTAATTTCTTTGAGTAAGGCACACTTAAGCTATCACAAACTTCTCTAAAAGTTTCCTCCCTTTTAGGTGTTGCTCTCCAATATGCTACACTATCACGCACCTTTTCAATTGAGCTTTCAATAACCTCTAATCCATCCTTAACAATGATATTAAGAATATATGCACAAAAACGCATATGGAAGAACTTAGCCCTTAAGGAAAGTGCCCTTAAATCCAATCGATCTTTAAGAATGCCAATTATTGCGTCGTTGCAAGAACAATTGTCCACCGTAAGAGATGAAATTTTTCTATTGATGTTCCACTTTGAAAAACACTTCAACAGCTCTCCTGAAATGCTCTCAGCTGTATGAGGACAAGGCACATATGCAAACCTAAAAGAAAAACAAACAAGAAAGTTTATTAAAAAATAACAAAATTTATCAAAATTATATTAAAAATTAAATGTAAGCGTAAATAATACAATAACTAAATATTTTATCCACATGTTGGAAAAATATCGATGACTTGCAATGAATGAGCTTAAAGTAAAAACAAAATTATCATACCTCAAAATCCGATTTTGCAACTTCCATGAACTATCAATCCAATGAGCCGTTATGGCTATGAAACCACGTTTTTGATTTTAAGCGGTCCACATATCTGTAGTAATGGCTACCTTGCTTTGAACACTCCCCAACAACTTCATGGTTTTGCCTTTTTCAAAGTCAAAAATTTTGAGAATATCCTTTCTGAGTGTGTTCCTGGACATCATGGTGAAAGAAGGTTAGAGAGCCTTTGAATATCTTGTACACCCAACATGCTCTACCATAGAAAGAGGATACTCATGCATTATGATCATATATGCGAGCTCCTTCCTTGCAAGCTCTTCATCAAACCCATTAACAAAAAGAACTTGCCCTTTTTTATCACCAGAAGGCTCTATCTTCAACTTCTTTTGGGTAAAGTCATTTGTAATGTCCCTATGTCTTTTCATAGGACAAATTACACGATGATCATTCAAATGCTTAGTCCCATTCCTTGGGTTACCACCAAGTTTTTTCTTACAATATTTACAAATAGCCTTCGGTACACCGCTAATAACCTCATAATCATAATGCTTCCAAATTTTAGATATGAACCTCCTTTGCTTTCCCAATACTAATGTATCCCCCTCATCCTCCGTAGCATGTGGTGTTCCACAAGAATCAACATTCACATCAGTATTAGATGTTGGAGCCGGAGTTGGATTTGTGGTGTCTATGTTTTTATTTGTAGAACATGAAGATGATCCTGTTGGACCACTAGGTCCACTATCCATAATCTGTGCATATCACAATAATTTACAAATGAATCAATTACAAGAATTTTAAAAAAAATCATATAGAATCCTCAAAATGATGAATCAAATTATAATTATGTAGAATCCTAGAGAAAGCCATAAAGTTTCACCAAACAAAGGTTAGTATATATTGATTAGCATATTAGAAATCAAATCAAATCCAATTAATACTGCAATAAAAAAATTCTATCTGTTTCCTCACTTTTTTTCACCCAAAATTGTAGAGGATCTGCTAACTTAATCTAGAGCCTTTAATTACATCTACACTTGCCTAGACCGGCATTAGTCAAAGGAGATCCAAAAATCCCCTTTCACTTTGATAAAAGCTAGATGTTAGCAAAAGCATTATAAGCAAAGCAACCTACTCCTTTATTAGATAGCAGAGGAAGCGAAAACAAATTGGAAGATTATTATAAAGGTAACCCAAAAGAATAGAAATGGTTGTTAAAGAATGCCGATATAATGATCATAATTTTCGAAACTTTGTCTGAGAACTGAGAAGTAATTGAATGCAAGGGGCAAGGGGCCAGGGCAGAATCGAACTCAAGAACAGAGCAGCGCACTAGCCAACCAAAAAAAAATAAAAATTGAGTGCAAGGGTCAAAGAGTACAGCACCGGAATAGCCAAAAGAAATTAGAAGAATTGAGTAATGGCGGGACTGGGAGTGCACCGAGGCAGCGAACAGAGGAGACGTCCCAGGCTCCCAGCCAGAAGCCGAGAGTAATAGCCAAAGAAATTGAGTGCAGAGTCGCAGACAGTGAAACAGAAGCCGAGAGTCTGAGAGTGAGCACCGAGACAACAGATTCACGCTGAGAGCATGACAGTGAGAGGAGAGGAGAAGGATGAAAAACTCAGATCTGAAATTGAAAACAATGGAAGAGAGGTGACTGAACTACTGAAGGCTTAGTTGAGTAGTAGACTAGGATTTTTCTTTTCATCTAAAAATACATATATATCCTTCAGAAGTGTGAGAAATTGAACTAATAATTTAAGGGTATGTATGTAATTTTAGTTAATTTTCGGGGCGGGGAACGGATTCGGGGACGGGTAAATTTCCCCGACGGGGGGTCGGGCAGGAAATTTCCCCCGCCCCGCCCCCGTCCCCGCAGTTGGGGCAGGAATTTCCCCCCGGCCCCGACGGATCCGGGGAATTTTCCCCGCTTCGGGACGGGGCCCCGACGGGGTCGGGGAAACCCCGACCCGTTGCCATCCCTACGTAAAACCAAATGAAACTTGCATTGTAATTTATGAAGTACTTCAAAAGTTCCCACGATTATAAATGGGCTACGACTTTCCCCCCTTAGAAACCCAAGTTGGGAATGAATGAATGACGATGCATCATACTGTATTATAGACTGCATTCTTACTGCAATCAAATATGTCAATCATTTAGAAACTCATTATTCTACAAAAAAAATAATAAACCATTACATTACAAATATAATTCAAAATCTATAATCACATCTCTAACGTTGGTACAAATTACAACTAATTAGCTAATAATTTGAGTCTCAAATGAAGAATTACCTGTAGAAAATAAACATTGAACATTTATGATATTCCGTGAGTGCTAAATTCTTTTTGAATGACGACCAAATCGTATTATTTTCTATTATCAACAACCAGTGACCAGCCAACCGACCACATTCCAATCACGAGAAAGAGAGAAAGAAAAAAGAAAAAGAAAAAAAGGGGGGGGGGGGGGGGGAAGGAGGAGCGAAAAGAATTCTGTTAAGAGGGGCAAGGCCGCAAGATAGCCGTTTCAGAGCGCGCGCAAAATCTAACCAAGAGAGAGAGAAAAACCAAAGAACTAATCAAGAGGAGAGAGAGAGTCATCCTTAACTTGAGCAAACCCTCAAAATTTATCCATCCATTTGACTTGTTAATTGATTCATTCTTCTCAAACTCTTCATCAGTTTGATCAACCTTGATTCGAAGATGGCGAGTTCAAGCTCCTCCTCCTCTGCAACTCATCGTTAACTAGAGAAAAGCCTCAGCATTCAGTCGTCCATTTGATTCATTCTTCTGCAATTTATCATCAATCACCAACCTCGATTCAAAGATGGCAAGTTCGAGCTCCTCCTCCTCCACCATGAACGTGATAATTGGGACCGAAGATGAGAACTCATTCTCCCTGGGAATAGGCCAAAATGACACAGTTTGTGCGAACAAGGCCAGAATATGCAAGACCACAGGCACACCGGTGTTTCACCAGATTCTTGTCTTCAATGGCAGAACCCTTGACAACAGCTTCCATATTCACACCTATGAAATCACCCCCAATTCGAGCCTTTTTCTCTGTATTCAAGACCCCTTAGCAGATTTAGGACGTTTTCCTGCCCCGCCATCAAAGCCGAGCTTTTGCTCAACGTGGCCAAACACCCTGAACCCTTTCTCAATCTCTCCGTCTACATCAGCGAAACTGTTCTGCAACTCAAACAAAAAGTGCTTCAACATTGCCAAGGTCAATTTCTTCTCTTTTCATTTAGTGTACTGTCAATAAGTTCATGTTTTCAGTGGTTCTTTATAATCTGGCTCCTAGTCTGATAAAGTAGCCATCTGATTATCTGGCTAATAATCTAATACACAGCAGCAATTCACAGTCTGAGCATCCATGTAATACTAAACAGTCGTTGACTTTAACGCAACATTAGGCACTTCTTGGGACTTGGGAGTCAAGATGGTGAAAATGTTTCAATTTCACTTGGGTTTTGAGAAATTCTTGATAATCTGGGACTTATGTAATACAGAGAAGTTCTTCCTAATCTAAGCAGTTCTTGACCTGAGAATCAGGTGCTAATATAATAATAAACAAGTCTTCCTAATCTATAACTCAAACAGAAAGTGCATGAATAAACCCCAAGCCAATTCCTCCCCCCCCCCCCCCCAAAAAAAAAAAAAAGTCTTATCATTAATTTGATGTTTTAATTGGTTCTGGATAGTCTGGGAACTTATCTAACATACGAAGCAGTTCTTGACTGTCAAGTTAATGTAAGCAATTCTTGAGAATCAGGGTGCTGACGTTATAGTAAGTAGCTCTTGATAATCCATGCGTTATTCTCATGCTAAAAACATCTTAATCACTTTGCTGTGGAATTTCGTCTCTCTTGTTTTTTTTTTTTTTAATATACAATCCCTAATTTTATGTCTTGAGTGATTCTTGATAATCTGGGAACTATGCAAAACAGAGCAGCTGTTCATAATTTGAGCACCAATGTGATAATAAACAGTTCTTGACCTGAGTGTCAGGTGTTAATATAATAATTAATAAGCAATTCTTGAGAGTCCATGCCAATAAAATAATTAATAATAATCTCATGCTAATGTGCCTGATGTTAAGCACTTCCTGATGACTTTGTTGTGACAATGTTTCCATTTTATTTATTCTTGATAATCTGGGTACGGTATTAACCTTACACTAACCAGTTATATTGATAACCTGGGTGTTAGTTTGTTACCAAGCAGTTTCAGATAAACTGGATATTAATCTCATACTAAGCATGAAGTATTGATAATGTGGGAGTTAATCAAGCACTCAGCAATTCTTGAAAAGCTGGGTATTAATGTAATGCTGAACAGATCTTAATTGCTTTGTTGTGGAAATGTTCCTTGCAGGGCTTCCGCCTCCAGATAGGCTGGGAGTGTACATTCATGAGAAAAGACATGAGCTACAAGATGCCAAGTGCTTAAGCGACTATGGGATTTCAAGTGGGTCGATGCTCAATGTCTTTATTAAGCCATCCCTGGTCTCATTGCCCTCCCCCACCCCGCCTCCTAAGAAAGGGAACATCCAGGTGCTGACCGCCTGTGGAAAGCTGTTGTGTTTGCAGGTTAAGTTTAAGCGCAAAGTCTGGGTAAGACTCTGCAAATGCTCGTCTTTTCTAACTACACTTCATAGTATATCTGACATGATTTTATCATTTAGGAAGGATTATGACAAGTTGAGTTTCTGGAAACATGTAAAGGTGCTAAGAACTGAGCTGGCGAGGCTGCAACAGTTGGAGAAATTCGAGCTTTCATTAGATTATTTCTTCATTCACAACTACAAAGTGTTGAATGAGGCAGTAAGCTTCCGGGAGAACTGCATTGAGAAGGATGATGAGATAGAGATCGTTCATGGAAGCGTTCACTTATTGCTAGAGCAACTAAGCACATCAGATGATCTACATTTGCATACTTGCCGGTTTTTACCCTTGCTGCAAGCATGAGGCTTTTGGAAGGATAAATGGTTGTTTTAGACCTGTTTTCTTTCCTGTCTATTTTTTGGCTTAGATCAAAATGCAATAGTTATCGTAAGGAGTTTAGTATGAAGTTTAGAAGTTCCAAAACATTGATTCCAATGTCATGCTCAGACTAGGACCTAGTTGGCATTCACTGTATCCAATTTGGTTTTGTTTTTTCTCCTTTTTTGGTGATATATAATGGAATACAGTAAACAGTATTCAGTTTAGATAAAAGAGAAGATGTTACAGGAGGTGATCAATGGTAGTACGCAAGGTTAAGCCATCATTTCTGCTTTCTGGAAAAGGTTAACCCCCCTGATTTGCTTGTCTGATCAATTGTTCATGACTGGTTTTTCTTCATTGGTTGTAATGATATACTTCATTTGTTATATTTCTGTCATTGTTTTAGGAAGTTGTTCCTTACATGTTAAGATAAATTTTCAATTAATAGTGCCATTTAGATGAAACCTGAGGAAAAATTATCACGGATTAGTCTCGTTCAGCACATGTATAACATCTCCGAAAACTAGTGCTAGTTGGTTAGATGATCGTAATAGGGATCATAGGAAAACTAGCTAGGAATGCCATGTAATCCAAAAGGCAACTTCTTAACTGAAAATTGCACGGCCGATGTACAAATGAACATTCACATGGCTCGGACAGTCCTGAAATGCAGAGTCCAACGCTATAGTGTCATAGTGACACAAAATGGAACTGCATATATGGCTCTGTTCTTTTCGTGGATAAATTGGGTGGGTAAAAGGTGAAGTAGGTTGAAGTAAGTTGATGTGGGTTGAGGTAGGTTGAAGTTGATTTATTTTTTGAGGTGGGTTGAAATAGGTTGAAGTAGGTTGAAGTGGGTTGATGTTGGTTGAAATGGGTTGAAGTTGGTATATTTTTTATAGGGTGGGTTGAAGTGGGTTAAAATAATGAGAATGTAATAAATGTGTGATAATTTATGAAATTATTGTAATTTTGCGAAATTTTTGTTTATTCTTTTTTATCTTTTATTTTTTATTTTTTATTTTTTATTTTTTAGTTTTTATTTTTTTAGTTTTTATTTTTTTAGTTTTTATTTTTTATTTTTTTATTTTGTCGTTTCTTATTTTTTATTTTTTATTTCAGATTTCTTATTTTTTATTTTGTTTTTAATTTTATTTTTATTTTTTATTTTTCATTTTTAATTGTTCTACTTTTTATTTTTATTTTTTATTTTTTATTTTTTATTTTTTATTTTTATTTTATTATTTTATTATTTTTATTATTTTTATTATATTATTTTATTATTTTTATTTTATATTTTTATTTTTTAATTTTTAATTTTTTACTTTTTAATTTTTATTTTGTATTTTTTTATGTTTTTATGTTGTTATTTTTATTTTTTATTTTCGATTCTTACTTTTTCATTTATTTTTAATTTTTTATGTTTTATGTTTTATGTTTTATTTTTTATTTTTCTATTTTTATTTTTTATTTTCTATTTTCCAATTTTTACTTTTTTATTTTTAAATTTTATTTTTTTATTTTTTATGTTTATATTTTTTTATTTTTTTATTTAATATTTTTTTAATTTCTTATTTTTTTAATTTTTTAATTTTTTAATTTTATTTTTTATTTCTTATTTTTTATGTTGCAAGTTTTATTTTTTATTTTTTTATTTTTGATTTTTGATTTTTGATTTTTGATTTTTTGATTTTTAAATTTTAATTTTTAAATTTTATTTTTATTTCTTATTTTTTATTTTTTACTTTGTACTATTTATTTTTTTAGTTTTTTAGTTCTTTATTTTTTATGTTTTATTTATTAATTTCCTATGATTTTATGCTTTTTATGTTTTAATTTTTTTATTTCATATTTCTTATTGTTTATTTTTTTATGTTTTGTTGCTTATTTTTTATTTTTTATTTGTATTTTTTATTTTTTATTTCTCATGTTTTTATTTTTGATTTTTGATTTTTCATTTTTTCGGTTTTTTGTTCTTATGTTTTACGTTTTTATTTTTTATTTCTAATTGTTTATTTTTTATTTTTACTTTTTACATTTTAATTTTAATTTTTTAGTTTTTAATCTCTATTTCTTATTTGTTATTTTCTTCTTTTTTTATTTTTTTATTTCTTATTGCTTATTTTTTTTGTTATTCTTTATTTTTTGTTTTTAATTTTAAATTTTTTATATTTCATTTTTTATTTTTTTAGTTTTTTTAAATTTTTGTTTGTTATTAATTTTTTATATTCATTTATTAATTTTTTATCTTTTTATTTTTATTCCAAACAAAAGTTACAAAAAATTCAAAAGAAATAAAAAATAAAAAATAAAAAAATAAAAAAATAAAAAATAAAATGGGAAATAAGAAATAAAAAAGAAAAACATAAAAACATAAAAAAATAAGAAATAAGAAATAAAAAATTAAAAATTAAAATTAAAATGTAAAAAAAATAAAAAATAAGAAGTAAAAAATAAAAAAATAAAAACATAAACAGCATAAACAACAAAAAAGCGTTAAAAAAAATAAAACATAAAACATAAAAAAAATAAAAAAATGAAAAATTAAAAACAAATATTAAAAATTAAAAATTAAAAATGAAAACTTAAAAAATAAAAAATGAGAAATAAGAAATAAAAAAAATAAAAACTTAAAAAACATAAAATCATAGAAAAATAAAAAATTAAAAACGAAAATAGAAAATAAATAAAAATAAAAGTAGAAAATAAAAAAGAAAAAATAAAAAATAAGAAATTAAAAATTTAAAATTAAAAATTTAAAATTAAAAATTTAAAAATAAAAAATAAAAAATAATAAAAATAAAAATAAAAAATAAAAAATAAAAAATAAAAAATAGGAAATAAATAAAAAATAAAAAATAAGAAAGAATAAACAAAACTTCCACAAAATTTCGATAAGTTCATAAATTATCACACATTACTTTCATTCTCATTATTTTAACCCACCTAAACCCACCACATAATAAAGATACCAACTTCAGCATTTTTCAATCTACATTAACCCACTTCAACCTAGTTCAACCTATTTCAACCCACCTAAAAAAAAAATACCAACTTCAACCCACCTCAATCCACCTCAACCTACTTCAACCTACCTCACTCTTTTACCCACCCAATTTACCCACAAAAACAACAGGTAGTAAAATCTCACATGATACTTTACAAATTATTACAATTATGAAGGGGGTGGGTTGAAGTGGGTTGAAGTAGGTTAAAGTAGGTTGAAGTGGGTTGAAGTTGGTATTTTTTTTTTTCAAGTTGGTTGAAGTAGGTTGAAATAGGTTGAAGTAGGTTGAAGTGGGTTGAGGTTGGTAAATATGAATTGACCCACGAAAAGAACAGAGCCATAGTATGCAGTTTAGATGTTCTGAATGATTGATTTTCAATTTTATGCTCAAACTAGGGCCTAGACAACGTTCATTGTACATATTCTTTTTTTTTGGGGGGGGGGGGGATCAGCAACTAGACCTGGCAAACGGGTCATTTGGATCGGGTACGGGTCGGATTATAGTTCGGGTCGGGTAACTTTTGGGTCAGTCATGGTCGGGTCGGGTTCGGGTTCGGTTCGGTTGGAGTTTGGGTCGGGTATGTTTCGGGTTTTCTACGGTAACCTAGTTCGGATCGGGTATGGGCCGAGTCTAATTTGGGTCGGGTGCGATTCGGTTCAATGTTCGGGTGAATGTCGGGTCGGGTGCAAATCGGGGTAAGTGTAAATTAAGTCGGGTTAATTTCGGGTCAGTGTATATTTTGAATGTGCTCATTTGAAATAGTAAATTATAGTTAAAAGATAAAATTCATTTAATTAGACAAACTCATTTATTATATGTTTTTCTTTCAAGTCACACGTTAAAGTTAATTGTTTATATGTCCATATATATATATATATATATATATATATATATATATATATATATATATATATATATATATATATATATATATATATATATATATATATATATATATATATATATATATATATATATATATATATATATATATATATATATATATATATAAGTTTTAAAGTTTTAAAGTTTAAGTAAAATTATTAGGAAGTGGAACTATCTAAAGGATTACGATTTACGGGCTGTTAAGTCAACTTTCAAGTATGATAGTTTCTATAGGTTTAGGTAACAGTTATAACTTATACATTTACCGTGACAGTTAGTAACTTATAAGTGCAACCCATCTTTAGCCTTGTATCTTATGTAGTTATGCGACGTGCAATTATCTAAACAATTATGATTTACGTGTTATTAAGTCAAATTTCAAGTATCTCAATTGAGATCATGTTATGATAAAACGAGTGAACCAACCTAACGTCAATCATGATTCATGAGTCAACTGTCTTAACTGCAAGGTTTAACGCCAAAATATATATACCGTGAAAAATAACCAAAAAGACAAAGCAAATAATATAATTTTCATTTTGACCCCAGTTTGATTCATAACTTTATGTTTGTCATATTTGGATTGGTAAATAAAAACAGGTTGTTTCAAGTTGACATTTTCAATAATCAATTCAATGTTCTTTGGATGGCTCGTTAAGTGGTCATATAACAATATTGATTTATCTTTGTGAGATTAGCAACTTGGTTTACATGTTCACAATGAGTCAAAAGTCAAAACTCAAAAGCAGATACAATATATGAGTATGTGTTAGTTATCATTATTATGATGTTAGAATGCCTTGAATCTGTTTTTAACCCCCTTTTGCAGACAGCAGACCTAGCACGGTGGTCTCGCTGTATTTAAACATGTTACAAAGATAATTAAATTTATATTATGAGATCATATGAGTCACATTATTTGTCTCCCCCCTCTCTAAATTCAACTAATTGATTTAAGTCATTAAGTAAATTAAATAGTAAGATAATATTGCTAGATCTTAATAAGTTAATGATTTGTTAATTCTGCTTATCTTCTCATAATTCTTATTTTGACCAAATATTATATCTTTTTTAGAATGCCTTGAATCTGTTTTCTTTAGCCCCCTTCGCAGACCTAGCACGGTGGTCTCGCTGACCGGTCAGCGAGTCGAGGTCCAGGAGCGACGCGCCCTAGTTTGGGGGTTCAGGGGCGCAACGTGGCCCCCGATGCTGGTTCGGGGGCAACGCCCCCGAAATTGGCGGCATACGTCATTTGTCAATTTGTTCATACTTTTATAATTTTATTACGGATCTATCAAATTATAAATTAAAAACTATTAACTATTATATTTTTCTTCTTAAATTTTCTTGGATTTCATTCGGGTTATGTTCGGGTCAGGTACACTCGGTTCGGGTTTAATTCGGGTTAAATTGAGGCGGGTAGGAATTGGATCGGTTTTAAAACAGGTCGGGTGCGGTTCGGGTATGGGTTGTCCATTTTCGGTTCACTTCGGGTTTGGCCATTACGGTTCGGGTATGACTTGGGTCGGGTCATTTCGGGTGTGGCTCAATTTCGGGTTTCGTTCGGTTATGGATCAGTTTACGTCGGGTGTTCAGGTCCAAATCGGTTCAGCCCATTTCGGGTGTCAGTTCGGGTATGGATCCGGATCAATCGGTTCGGGTTTCGGGTTTCGGGTCAGTTTTGCCAGGTCTAGTTATGAAATACAATAAACAGCATTCTGCTGCAAATTATCAACCGAAGTCAAAACATCTGTTGTACTCTTTTTTATATCTGTTCTCTTTTGGTTCTGCAATGTGCAGATGTTAAACAATGGGGTAAATCCATGAATAGTTTGCAAGGGCAAATCATGATTTATGGTTTTTGGAAAGGATTACACCATGTGTTCGCTTGTCTGATCAAATTAAGATCTTTTGAAGTGTTGATGGTTTTTTTCTTCAATGGTTGAAATGATATAATTCATTTGTATTTTCATAGTTGTTGTAGGAAAATATCCCGGTTCCCGGACATGCATGCTGATTTGCAACTTGGGATTGGGACGATTACTTAGGAAAATTATCAAGAATTAGTTTCACCTGGCACAACTGTAACATCTCTGAAAACCACTGCTGGTTGGTTAGATGACGAATTGATGATAGAGATCGTAGAAGAACTAGTAGTACCATGTAATCCAAAAAGAGAACTTTCTATAACTGGGTTTATAGGCCATGATAATGGGTGTTACTCGCGCACACATATTTTGAGAGCTTATATGATAGTTCTGGGCAGGACCCTGGGAGGAGGCAGGCACAATTTAACAAATAACTACAGGAAGGGGGAAGAACGCCATAGTCTTAGGCCTGTAAACCTGTAATTATAGTGTAATTTATTTTTTCCCTGCCCTTTTGTCTAGCTGATTATAAAGCCCTACAGCCCTCCCAACGTCTTGCTGGCCAACTTTTGCGAGCTCGTCAACCATTAGCTAACTCATTAGACAAGAACCTGTCTCATCACCCCCCCCTCAAAACCCTAAGAACAGTCTCATCCTCAAGATTGAAGAGATGGAAACGTCATTCAAAATCATAGACCATTCCGAAGTTGCATCTTCTGTGGACTGACCTTGCCAGTGCTCTCAGATTAGGGTGACCCCTAGTCTTGTGTACAATCAAGAGACTCATTCGCAGAACGTTTGACCTTATGATGTGTCGGTTCTCTGAGACCAAAGGAAACCTAAATGCTAAAAATACTTGCGTGTGGAACTTTTCAGATGGCCCCAGCGGAACTCATTCCAGTGGTTGCGCATGGCCTAATGCGGGAGAATTGACTCCAAGATTCTACGTAGAGCCACAGAATTGTGGGAGCCCGTGGTGCTGCTATTAATCTTTCTAACTTTAGCATAAATATTACAAAAGACATCAGTTTTATTACTACATATTCTAGGTTTGTAATGTAGGCATTTGACACAATCAAGCATTTGGCTTTAACAGTATTAGACTATATTAGCTCCATCATTCAACTAGATATCTTTAACATAAATATCCTTTTTTTTTATTGGCCTCAATTTTAACTCAACTCAAAGGAATCACTAGTTTTTGTCTTGATTTTGACTCATTGATAGCCGTTTTGTTTGAGTATGGATTGCTGAGAATAAATAGTTCCAAATTTTGGGATGTTTGTAGGATTTTTCATAAGTTCAGATCATTTAAATTTAAAAAACCAATCGACTTTTAATCTAGGTGTACAGATACTCCTATTTCTTTTTCACATCTTCAACAAATTCGTCAGTTCGTGATATAGTTCAGTCCACAATCCATTTCTATAAAAAAAATTAGACAAAGTTGATCATAAAATATTCGTGAACTTAATTTTAATACACCTCAAATTTACCATAGTATGTAATACACTTTCTTGTTTCTTAATGGAATGGTAGCCTTTATGACTAAGGACCTACTCATTTCAGACTTTTAGAATTAGCGGTTCGTGATTACCAGTGATTTGCTCACGGTTACCAGTGTTCACTAATGGTTAAGAATAGTTGTTAGTGGTTACCAGCATTTAGCATCAGTTAGTAGCGATCATAAATAGCATTCAGAGATAGCAAATAGTAGTTAATCAGGGTTTACCAATAGTTACTGATTAGTAGTGTTTGGAAGGGGTTAAAAGCGATTAACGGTCACTAAACACTTTCCAAACGTTAAAATGAATAGGCCCTAAGAACAAAACAGTCGAGTGTACAGACTATTTTCAATGCTGAGATTCGTGTATAACAATATGACTTTTGTTGGCTGGAGAGTTAATCTAATACAACAAAGAATACAAAGTCACCCAACATGTAACTTGCAAGCCATACTAACAAAAAGTGATTACATGGGGATTCACATATATTACTGAGATTTTACAGAGTTTAGAGTATAATTTCAGTCCAACACAGTCCCATAGTTACTATTTACATGAAATGAACACATATTTGTTTCTTCCTCAAAGACCCATGTAACTATTGTCATTATATACTATGTACTTGTAAAATTAATTGTGAAGCTTTTGATTTCATTTTTATTGAATTTGCACTTTATAAATCATTTATAATGTCCTTTTTTAGGATGAAAAAGTTTCTTTGTATTGTCTAGCAATTATGATTGAATATTTCCAGTGTTATAATTTACTTATAACAAATGTGAAATTCTACTTCATTTCAGAACTTGACTTAAATCAGAGAGATATACGAAAATGCGTAATTTCAATCTCTATAATTCACTGATAATAAATGTATGATTTCACTCCATTCCAATGCATGTGAATAATCACATTGGGTTTAAATCATAGAGATTAAAGTATGCCAATCCATGTGAAAATTCCGTTGGGTGACCATTTGATTAAATCCTCATGCAATGGAACAAGAACCAAAAAAAGAAAGAAAATACAATAATAAAGATTTTTGTTGGGACAGCCACTGAAGTCCAATCTCAAGATACCAAAAAGCGCGCGAACAACTAACGATTTCAAGTATAAATACCCGTCCTTTAACCCACCAGGTCCGTTACACAAAAAGAACCTCTGAAATCCTCCATCCCAACCAGAGAGAGAGAGAGAGAGAGAGAGAGAGAGAACCAAAGAAGATATACAACGAGAAAGAGGCTTCGACTTCAACACTCAATCATTCATTCATTCATTCATCTTTTTGAAACTCAATCATTCATTCATGCATCACTCTTCTGAAACTAAAATGTTTGTGATATTGGAGACTGAAGATGGGAGGACATTCCCCATGGAAATAAACTACTTTGGGACAATTTGGGAGATAAAGTGGAAGATTAACCTGAAAAAAGGCATACCCGCATCCTACCAGGTTCTGATCTTCCAAGGCAGGGTCCTTGATAATAATGGCACTGTCGAATCGTACTCCATTGCCTACAATTCTGTCATTCAACTCCAAATATCCAACCCCAGTCAGAATCAAGATGACCCCAGTACCGCCTTGCTCCGTATTGAAGTCAGGCTTCCCGGTTCAGCTTTTCCAGAGCTTGAGGATATGCAGCTCAGTGACTCTGTCCTCCACCTCAAGCTGAGAGTTGAAGAAAAAGTTGGTCAGTTTCTTTGTTTTCTTGTTCTGTAAATTTTGTGTTTTGAGCATTTCTTGATATTGTTGGTAGTACTGGTGTCAATGCAATGCCAAACAATTCTTGAGAATCAGGGTCTTTCCTGTAATATTAAGGGGTTCCTGACAACTTTCCTGCTAAAATGTCTCTGTTTCATGTTGTAGATAGATTTTTACTATCTGGGCATTGGCCTAGTACTAAGCAACCACTCCTAATCTGGTTCCAGTTGAACTGGTCAGTTGAACGTTAAGAAGGTGTTGATAATCTGGGAGTTTATCTAACAGTTAGCAAATCTTGATAATCTGTATAGCAGTTTAATACTAAGCATTTTTTGATTGGTTTCTTGTGAAAATGTTTCCGACACAGAGCAAGTCTTGATAATCTAAGCATCAATATCACATAATCAGCAGTTCTTGGTAAATCCGGTGTTAATGCAATACAAAATAATTCTTGAGAATCAAGGTAATGTAGCATTAATCGGTTCTTGATAGTTTGCTTCCTTGTAAAAATGTTATTAAATTTGACGTTTTAAGCAGAAGTAAACAGTCCGGCTGTTCGGCCTAGGATTAAGCAGCCATTCATCATCTGGTTGTTAATCTATGACTAAGTGGCTCCTGATAAACTGCTCATTGACATAACCTTAAGAGGTTATTGATACTCAGGGTATTGTATTTGATGATTTGATGATCGCTTTCTTGTGAAAATGTTTGTTGCAGGGCATCCACCAGAGAGGTTGGGAGCATTCTGGAGAGGAAGACATGAGATGCTGGATGCCAAGTGTTTACGCGATTATGGGCTCAAAGATGGGTCTATCATCTATTTGTTTTATAAGCCACTCCAGACCCAATCAGCATCAACCTCATCGGATTCCAGCAAACTCAAGATTAGGGTACTGACCTGCTGTAAAACGTGGCTAAATATGGAAGTTAGTCCTTATGACAAGGTTCAGGTAAAATTGACACGCTTTTCTTCGGTACTTTTTCTATCAATCAGCACAGTTTCATCTATTCATTTGGATCTTGAAGTTCTGTTTCTAAAAACATGTAAAGGTGCTAAGAGATGAACTAGAGAAGCTGCAAGAGACGGCGAAATTTGAACTTCCACTTGAATATCTCTTCATACACAAGGTTATGGCGATGAATGAGAACGAGTCATTCCTGGGGAATAATGTTGTTCAGGATGATGAGATAGTGATTTTCCGTTGTCCAGATGACATTTCTGGATACAGCATCTACTGACAGCAGCGGCTTTATGTTCTCACTGGTCTTGCTCTGGTTGCATGACGAAGGCTTTCTTTACAGCTTTTTCTTTTGGTTTTAGATTGATAAGGATCGTACTATAAGACTTTTAGAAGGGGACTGTTCCTCTAGCTTACATGTTTTTGCGTGTGGGTAGTTTGGCTTAGATTTTTGGATGTGATAGAGAAATGACTAGCTATTTCACGTACCAAAAATTCAGTGAAGTGAAATGATACAAATGATCGATTTCCAATTTCATGCTCACAGGAGGGTCTAGCTGGCATTCATTAACATATGCTTACCCAGATTTAGTCAGGAAATCTAGCACGGACTTTATTCTGCACATCCTGCACGTAGCTTAAGTAGCTTAAGAAATAGTCCGAACTTACTCCAACAGTCCAGCAGCATGATCCCTTTGATGGTGGAAAAGGGAAATTAGTCACCTAGCATAAGAACAGACAATAATACTGTTATGCCCGTATCATCCCCTTCCCTTGAGTGGATACCCTCCCCTGTTGTAATTTCTCTGCTACCCTCTTTCTCGTAATTAAATGACATTATGAAATACCCTCAGCAGCAACAGGTGCAAAAATCAACTCAGGGAAATATATCCTGCCCTTGTAGTCTTTGTAGTATCGGTTCCTTTTGTTCAGCTGTGTGCAAAATGCTACGGGATTGGCAGGTATAGATATAAAGGGCAACCCATGATTTCTGCTTTGGAAGAGGATTAGCCTAGTTGCTTGACTGATCAAATGAAAATCTCTTCAAGTGGCAGCGAGCAGTCTGTTAATCTTCAAGAAATTATACAGGAAAAGAGATGAGAGGGAGAGAGAGAGTGAGAATATATATATTTTTTTGGGTCTTGGATCCTCTATTTCACTAGAGTCGAACTACTGTTGGCCCAATAAGGGGTAGAGCTTTCCCATCACAAATGTTTTCCATTCACAAGACTCGAATCCAAGAGCTTGCTTAAGGGGGAACAAGTGTCAAACCACTTGAAACAACCTATGTTAGTAGTGAGAGAAAGAATAAGAATGTATTAAATTTCTGTATATTCCAAACTGAGCCGTTTACAAGCTGAAGGAGCTTCATCTATACAACTCTTGTTTTAGGAAAGTGGTTAGTTACAGCCATAACAGAATTTGTACAGGTCAGCCTTTCTGTTTTACTGAAATGCCCTCATGTATCTCTCACCCCCCCCCCTTTTCAAGCTGGAATGGTGAGGATGAGGAACCCTTCCTAGCTTGCTTAATAGATGATGCTGCTGTGATGAAGATAAGATCTTTATAAGAACATCAGCCAGTTGTCCTTCTGTTGGCATGCATGAAAGCTGTAATAACCCTTCTAGAACTTTGTCGCTTGTAAAGTAACAATCTATTTCGATGTGTTTAGTTTGCTCATGAAATACAGGGTTTTTGCCCTATATGGACGGCAGATTGATTATCACAATATAATGTCACAGTTCTCAAAGATTGAACTCCCAGTTCCTCAAGTAATCTGACTAACCAAGTTCTTTCTGCTGCAGCTTGTGACATAGCTCTGTACTTGGCTTCTGAAGATGACTTAGAAACTGTACTTTGTTTCTTGCTATTCCAGCTAATGGGAGAATGGCCTAAATGAATAAGATAGCATATTAAAGATCTTCTAGAGAAGGGGCATGCTGCCCAGTCAGAGTCTGAGTATGCCTGTAAAGATAATTGTTCTGTAGCTTTCAAGATAATGCCTTGGCCAATAGTGCATTGAATGTATCTGATGATATTATGTAGTGCTTGGAGATTAGATGTTTTTAGATTCTGCATGAACTGACTTAGGGTCTGCGCTGTAAAACTCAGGTCTGGTCTTGTGTGGGCGAGGAAATTCAGTTTTCCCACCATGCTTCTATAATGTGTGGGGTCGGAAAGAAAGTCTCCTTGTCAGGCTCTAGCTTGCAATTTAGAGGCAAAGGATTGGAGGCAATTTTAGAAATAGGAAGTCCACTCTCCTTGATAAGTTCATGAGTGAGCTTCTGAGATAGGATAATCCCTGCAGAAGTATAAGTAACTTCCAGACCAAGAAAATAGTGTAGTAATCCCAGGTCTTTAATGCCAAAAAGCTTGTGTAAATGCTGCTTCACATTATTGATATCTTCTGGACTGGAACCAATGATCATGATATCATCAGCATATACAGCTATAATAGTGATATCAGTAGAGGATTTGTTGATGACAAGAGAGTAGTCATTTTTAGATTGTTGATAACCCAATGATACTATGGTGTTGCTAAGCTTGCTGAACCACTGTCTGCTGGCTTGTTTCAAGCCATATAATGATTTCCTGAGTTTGCAAACCTTGTTGGAAGGATTTGGAATTCCTTTTGGAACTTCCATGTAGACTTATTCATCTAGGTCACCGAGGAGAAAAGCATTGTTCACATTTAATTGAAACAAGTGCCATGCTTTGGAGGCTGCTAAAGCAATCATAGTTATGACTATTGCCATTTTGACAATTGGTGAAAACACTTCTTAGTAGTCAAAGCCATATTGTTGAGTAAAGCCTCTTATAACTAGTCTGGCTTTGAATCTTTCTAGGCTTCCATCTGACTTCAGTTTGACCTTGTAAATGCATTTGCTAGAAATAGCTTTCTTTCCAACACGGAGGTCAACAAACTCCCACGTGTTGTTGGACATTAGGGCATCTATTTCTTTGCTCATAGCTTCTACCTAAGCTGGATCCTTGGCATCTTCTGCACAGGATGCAGGTTCTTTATATTGGGACAAAAGAGACACTAAAGCATGATGTTGAGAAGGTAAGTCATGAGAATGGACTACTCCACAAAAATAGTCCTGCATATACTTGGGCCTCTGAAGTTGTCTGGCGGTCCTTTTGATGGGTTGCTATGAAGAGATGTCAGTGTTACTATCTTTGCCATGGGACAAATTTGACATACACCATGGTGTTTTGAATTATTACAAATTTCTGTATCAATGTACTTCAATTGCTCAAAAGACAAATGACCTAAGCGAAAATGCTAAAGTTCTGAATCAGAAAAGCAAGCAATGAGTCAGGTTTCTGCCTTCTTCTGCGACTGAAAACTGGATGGTAAAATGGTTGTAGCCTCTGGACTGAGTTGACAGTCATTCAGGAAAAGAGAAGAGAGGGAGAGAGAGAGAGAGAAAGAATATGTATGTAATGAATTTCTGTATATTCCAACTGAACCGTTTACAAGCTGAAGGAGCTTTATTTGTACAACTCTTGCTTTAGGAAAATCATTAGTTACAGCCATAACGGAATTTGTACAGGTCAGCCTTTCTGTTTTACTGAAATGCCCTCATGTATGTCATCATGGTCTTTTTCTTCAATGGTTCCAATGGCATAATTCATTTATAACTCATCTATATAATTGTTTCAGGAAATTATTTCTTTTATGCTAAGTAAAAAAATTTGCACTTTTATGTTCTAAAAACTTGATAGAATCAGCCTCATCTGCCACAGCATCCCTGAGAACTATTGCTAGATCATCAGTTGACAACGGAATTCACGGCAAAACTAGGAGTGCAAATAATTCAAAAGCCAATAAGGCATACTTTCCGAAACTAAAAATTTTTCTAAGTTTCTATGTTCCAAAAATTTATGTGATTAGTGAGTTCCCATGATTCAAGCTGAAGATATACTCAGTTTTTTTTAAGGAAGCACAAAAATGCTAATTTAACTATATTATCAAAAGAAGAAAGCCAACTATGATTTCTTAGTACTTTTAGTAAATCTAATTTCGCAAAATATCTAGTTAACCATAGCCCTCTCTTGTTTTCTTTTTTCTTTTTCGGCCCTATTAATGACATTTTTTCTACTTACTTAGAAAGGCCAGAGGCCTGACTAACAAGAGAAGCACATCAAGCAATAGATCAAATACATTGTAATGCACTCACAACTCTTGAACCAAGTAATTTCCTAGGCTAAGTTGGGAAATTTATTATCCTAGGCTTTGAATCTTGTGATCCTAATTCCAATCCTCAACTTGACAATGTTAAACATGTCGTCAGCATCAATGAACTAGTTCTCAAATATCATCTCATCCCTTACTATCGAAGTGATAACCCATGTGTTTTCCAAATTCTCCCCCGGCCAGCCATTGCTCAAAATGTTCCTTTATGCTTTAATGTAAGGGAAATTAAATTCAAACATGCAACCATGAACCATCTAGACCAGAAATAATTTCCATGATATCTAGCATGCACTAGACCTTTAGAAGGTCAATTGTTTCAATAGAGACCAGCTTTGCAAAGCCTGCACATATTGTCCTGGGGCCTGGTTTTCTATGAGGCCCTTCTGTGGAAACAAGTCTCTTACATCCACCCCTAAGTGCAACCACATGATCAAATCAATCCTAGGAGGAACCATCCTTTTCCACGGTTATTTCACTAAGTCTTATTATATCGTAGCAAGTGATCAACATGATTTTGACCAAAAACTTGCTTGATTTATTCGTCGAAGAATGTGAAGCACTTTAATCAAAAAGAAGGTATGTTTCTCTTGTGATGTCCCCTAATCCAAAATTATTGAAAATTGCTGATGTCTGCCTATAGGACATTTTTCCTCCCTAGCATTAGATATTTCCTAGTCATTAACTCTGTCATGTTATTTCCACCAGGCCTGTGATCATTGGTATTATTTGCACACCTACCTTGTTATCACAATTTTCCTCAGAAAATTTGAGTCCCCTCGTGTTTAAGAAGTTCATGATGGCACCGATAGTGATCGACAGTAGCAGTGGTTATGGCCTCATAAGTAGTTAGTAGTGCAAATTGTGATATAGGTAGATCTGCTTGTGTTTTTGCGCAATCCTATAAATATCGAATCTTTTCCGATTGTTTCTTATTTATATGTTAATGCAACCTTATAAGTACTGAATCTGTTGTGATTATGACAGAAAAAAAATCACAGTATTCATTAGCACTCATTCATCTCCCAGGACAATAGTTTTAATATTAAATCTTGTCCAAATCCTTGAGATTTAACCACAAGAAACAGCTCATTTTCATACATACTAATGGTTCAGATTATAAATATATATCTGCCTTTTCAACAGCCACAATAGCTACTCAGATATTATAGACGACTGTGAAATCTCCTCCCCTCTCTCTTGAATTGAGGAGAGAAGGAAGCAGCATCACAAAGTCACCATGGATGTGAAATTTGAGACACAAAATGGGAGTTCGTTCACCATAGAAATAGGCTACTTTGACACAGTTATGGAGATCAAGGAAAAGATTCAAAAAACTGAAAAAATACCCATTTCTCTCCAGACATTGGTCTTCAATGGCAAAATCCTTGAAGATGATGGAGACGTTGAGTCTTGTTGCATCTGTGACAATTCCTGCATTCAACTGTTCGTTGCCGATCAGAACGAAAGCTTGCCTGAGAACACCGAATTCAAGGTTAAAGATGAAGAACAATGCTGATTGAACTTCAGTATTTGAATTAAATTAGCCTGGAAAAATACGCCATGTCAGATTGAATATTATGGCAGCTATGAATTATGTTCAAATATGTGGTTTTACATGTTATTTTGGAAATACAAATCATTTATAAAGTGAATTTTTTCTCTTCGATACCTTTTTCATTGAGGGGTGCCAAATGGAGTGGTTAGATACATAATTAAGCGTACAGTAGGGATACAACAGCCAGAAGCAATGAAGAAGAGCCACACTGCTTTCTTCGCTCTTTGTAACAGATTTACAGATGGCATTAATCAGTAATCAGAAAACTGGCAAATGGTAAAAAGAATGGTCTTGCCTCATCAGGATCAAATGCAACATAGGCCATGTACAAGATCAAATCAAAACAAAATGGTATCCAAACAGTTTCCCAGCTTGGTTGAGGTATTTCATCAAACATGTGCATACAACTTCCTACCCAGATATCCTCATACCATTCGTTAGCTATGTATTCAGGCATACCTAGTTGTTTATAAGCCATGATCTGATTAGGTTTGGTATTCTCTTCATCTTCATTTCCTTCTTATCCGACTTCATCAAAATAGCTCTCTTGGGCATTTTGTCAAACAATTGCTGGGCATTTGCATTTCTCTATGATCCCAACTCTGTTTTTGTTCAAAGAGCATGCCTCTTTTTCCTTGCAGTCACGCAAATCTTCTTGCCCAGTGAACTTTTTTCACTGCCCAAGCTAGCCCTTCACACCTTTTGGCTATTTTGACTGTATGGCTTGTATTAAACTATGTTAGTTTCCTTATGTACATAAATTGATGTATACGACTTGTTTTCCACGCCAGAGGAGCCACTCAGCCACACCATGTTTTCCCACTCTTGCTCAGTGCAGACTAACTCAACAACGGCTAAGTTTTGTTCACTCATCAACCATCTTATTGACACAAAATTTTTAATGCACTATTTTTAATTAATTTTGGAAGAAAGAAGACGTTTAATACACTGATAGTAAGAAATTATTTTATTTTGCAACTCTTGCAAAAGTAAAATAGGATAGTTATTTCAGAACATATGTGTTCAAGAACCATAACACGCCTCCTCACGCGAATTTCCTTTGAACTTGAAGCATGGATGCTGCAAAGACTTCCCCCCACCTCACACAATAAATCAATATGGGGGCTGCTGAGATTTGAAGTTGAAACCTCTCGCTCAGAAAGGCTCTAATGCCATGTTTAAGAACCATCTCAACCAAAAGCTTAACCTGATGGTTAAAGGCCCAGGAATAAGTTTATCTTCTAACAATATGGGGTATAAGTTACATAGTCTATAAACCAATAATATGTCGCCTCTCTTCCTTCCTTTTTTTTTTAATCTGTTAAATTGATCCCGCCTCTCGGGGCCCCCAAACGCCTACTCGGGCATATAGATCCGATATTACCATATGATTGTATGAATACTGTCTAGTTAACTCATTGCACGGACAATATATCAATTTATGCTTGCAAAAATCATTGCTAGAGTTTTCTTCTAATTTTTAAAAATTTTTACTTTTAAAATCAATGATTGATGCCAAAAAAATTTTGCACATTTAAGAGTTCTATTTTTCTCTATTAAAAACCCAATCTTTCAAAATTCTCAGCACCATGTGTGTGAGTCACTATATTATGAATTTTTTCCCATTTGTCACTATATTTTACAATGAATAATCAGGTAACAGTGTGACAATTTGGGTCCAAAACTGTAACATAAGCACAAGACAGGAAGGACAAAAAACCTTAATAACAAGTTGTAAAATAATAAAAACTTCTTTTAAAAAAAAAAAAAAAGAGACCTGTCTTTGGGAGATGCTCCTCCAAATAACTGAATAGCGCGCGAGTGATTAACGGTCCCGTTATGCACATTCGTCTTTCCACAACCACACCGTCTGCCACTTAAACAGAACCTCTGAAATCCCCCAAGAAAGAAAAAATTAATCAAGAAGCAAGAAAACAAAATTAAGATGAAGAATTGAAGCTCTCAGCATTCATCCATTCATTCATTCTGCTCCTGATTTTCATCAAGAGAACTTTAGTTCTAGGATTGAGCCGAACATGAACGTGGTAATCGAAGACAGAGACCAGACGCCATTCAGAATTGAAGTGGGATACTTTGATACAGTTCTGGATATCAAGACAAGGATTAACAAACACCAAGGCGTACCCATCGATCACCAGATTCTCACCTTCAATGACAAGGTCCTCGATGACAACGACAATGTCGAGTCTTGTTTCATCACCCACAATGTCCACATTGAACTCCACATTGTCAAACCTGATTCAAATACAGCCCTGCTCCTTTTCAAACTCAGGGATCCTGGCTCGACTTACAGACTCTTTCAGGTCATGGACATCAGTGATTCTGTCCTGCAGTGCAAACACAAACTTCCGAAAAAAACTTGGTAATTCATTTCTTTTCTTGATGATCTGGGTAACAAGTATGACGCAGATATGGTCCTGATTATAATCTATGCATAAGCAGTTGGGAAATTTCAGTTTTAAATACAAAACTTAACAGTTCTTGAGAATCAGGATGTTAATGTGTACTAAGTAGTTCCTGATAATTTTCTTGTGAAAATGTTGCTAATTTTATGTTTTAAATAGTTCTTCACAAATCTGGATCTTCTGGGTGTTAAGCTAATGCCACTAAGTAGCTTTAGATAGGTAGGTATTGATCTGATGCAGAGAAATTGTTGATTATTTAAGAATTAATCTAGAACTAAACATTTCTAGCCCAGTACTAATCTTATGCTAAGCAGTTATTGATCACTGATTGCAGGGCTCACCACCGAGAGCATAGGACTCTATCTGGATGAGAACGGTTTGCAGGATGTCAAGTGCTTAATTGAGTATGGGCTCTCACACGGGTCTACGATCCTTATTGATATTGAGCCAACCCTTACCCCATCAGGATCCTCAAATTCCAACAAATTGTTGATCCAGATGCTGATCTCCAGTACAACAAATGAGGAAATCCTTGTTGATCCTACAGACAAAGTGCAGGTAATTCTTCTTTTTCCTTTTTTTTTGGGTTGGGGGGGGGGGGGGATAAACTGTAAATCATTTGGCTAGTGAAATTGACAGACTCTCTTTTTCAATTAGTCTTTCTGTCAATCTCACATAATTCTGTCCTGAAAACTCATATTACAGGTGTTAAGAAGGGCGTTAGTGGAGCTGGAAAAGAGCAGGAAACTGGAGCTTCCACGAGGTGGGTACTACTTCATCAACAAAGGGCATGGCATGATAGATGAGAGCCGGTCTTTCCTGGAGAATAATGTTTGTCATTATGATCAGATAGAGATATTTGATGGGACTTTCACTCAGTGATACAAGACCAGCCGATCTCAGACGATGCACATATACATGATTGCAGGTTTCGCAAATGTTGCATGGCAAAAGGCCTTTTTCTCCCTTTGTTCCCTTGGTTTTGGGATGAGCAAAGCGGGACTACGCTTGTAGTACACAATTGTTTTAGCTTTGCCTTTGCTTATGTCTAGTTTCGGCTTAGAATTTTGATCAAAACAGAGAAATGACACCATTTCGCAGATCATAATGAAATATTATAGTGTTACAGTGACATTATATAATAAAACTTAACATACAGTTCAGATGTTCAAAGTTTGATTTCAAGTTCCAACCTATTGGAGGTCAAAAATCTTGAATCATAACTTATCTAAGAATCGAATCATAGTTAAAAGTTGCTTACAACATGAAAAGAATTTGGAATATTCCAAAAAAATTGCGCCAAGATAACAATTTTGACATTACTGATGCTGCTACATCAGAAACCAGCAATTACCAATGTGAAATCATGTACAATCTTAATAATCAGAGCCCAACTATTTGCAGCACAAAACCTAATCCTTTTGATATCATGACAATTCTGAGCTCGAATGTACATTACGTTGCCAAGGGATGGGCGAGAAATCGACATAAGCATCTAGCATAACATGAAAACTACAGAACCCTCTATAGTAGTCACCTCTGCCAGCAGAAATTTACAAGGAGTCAAGTATCCCTAATATAATGTGGGTTGTAACTTGGAATCAATTCTATCTTCTAAGCAAATTTATAACCTGTTTGATGTGGTTTCTTGGCTAATGGGAGGAAGGATGGCTACGTGCTGCTAGCAACACCATGATAGCTGATTGCATTGGTGAGGGGTGATGGAATTGTTCTTATGGCTTTTAGATTTTGGTTTTTATTTAGAGTCAAGTTAAGGTTCTCTAATGGAGACTTTTTTCTCTTTGGCAACTTCTTTTAACATAAATCGGTGTATTACATAGTCTAAATTGTCAGATTAGTCATAGTCACATCTGCTATCAAATATCATGTTAAAGAATCTATCCGACATTTACAATCAAATTGAGTTAGGAAGTTTACTGTTTACAATCATTGATAGTCTCCAAGGCTTAGCTTTGTCGACAAGAAAATTATGATACAACCCATCTAGTAATCGATCCGATATTCCTATATTGTTGACAAACGAATAAGAGAATTATCATTCTATATTTTAAATTTTACACTTTCGTAAAAGTAGGGGTGATCGTCCTCAAATTGGAGATCATACATCGGATTTCTATGCCCCCCAATGGACACTCATTGACTCCTATAGCATATTCAACCATGTAGCCGGGGGCTCTACCATTTTAACTTTTACGCGTAAATTACCTGTGCATTTTGTGGTCTTCTTTGTTTTTCCTCACTACCTTGTAAAATTAATAGTGAGGGCATTTTTAGCATGATCAAATTCAAACATTTATGCAATTTTACTTGTATAAATAAATTCCCAACCTTCTCCAATTATAATTGCCAAATCATATAATTTAACGTATCCCATGACTCTCATTCATCTTTGGGATTTTACACCCAGCCCCCCAAAAATTTCATAACATGACTCTAAGTTAGAGCTGGCAAAAAGTTATCCGATCCGAATATCCGGTGGAAAAAATCAGGTACAGTCATGAATTTTTCGTCCAAATTTTGAATTTGGATGTGCCATTTTTTATATTTCTATTGTCCGAAAACACTTTTGACCTGCATTTAACTTTGTCCGAATTGTCTGACCTGAAAACACTAGGTATTAGACGGCAATTTCTTGTCCGAATTTCGATATTATCCAATTTATCCGACCCAAATCTAAATTTTTGCTAGCCCTACTCTAAATAATAGTAACTGAGTTTGCATCTCTATGACTTCCTAATTTTTTTCGAACGATAACTGCCAAAATCATGCACTTACAACGGCTTCTGTAAGACGCCTCTCTAGTGCTGAATTGAGCGCGCGAATAATTGACGGTTTTTAGTTATGAATACCTGTCCCAACAACCTCTTCTGTTACTCAAACGGAACCCCCGTCCCCAAACGAGACAGAGAGAGAGAGAGAGAGAGATGGAGGTGACATTGGAGGAGGAAGATGGGTCATCATTCCCCATGAAAATAGGCTCCTCCGACACCGTCTGGGAGATGAAGGAAAAGATAGAAGACCACACAGACATACCCAGCAATCACCAGATACTGAGTTTCCAAGGGACTGTCCTTGACGACACTCGAAATGTCGAGTCCTACTGCATCAATCCCACCTCTGCCATTCGGTTTCAACTTGCCATCGTCAACCCCTATCACAACCAAGGTGGCGCCACCCGCTCCTGTGTCCAGCTCTTTATGAAATCCACCTGTTCGCCCTCACCGTCTCTTCTGCAAGCCGACCTCAGAGACTCTGTTCTTCAGTTCAAACGCAAACTCAGCCGAAAACTTGGTCAGTTCTATTCTTCATTGTGCAATTTGTGTTTTGTGAACTGCTTTTTCAAGTTCTTTATCTGGGTCATAGTCTAAGATGATCAGAAATTCATTAGCTCTCGACAATCTGACTGTCAATACAAAAACTTGGTGAGTTTCTTTCTTTTCTTTCTTTAATTTGTGTTTCAAGAAGTAATTCTTCACGTTACGTTCTCCATCTGGGTCATAATCAATGCTTTACAAATTCATTATCTCAGCGATTCGTGAGAATCATTGTGCATGCTGTAATAATGCCGAGCAAATCTTGAGTACAGGGTAGTAAATGTAATATAAGGGTTTCTTAGTTATAACTTTCTTGTGAAAATGTTGTCCTGATTTTATGTTTAACTTTCTTGTACTTCACTGCAGTGCTTCTTCTAATAATACTAAGCAATTCTTCAGATGCAGGATGGCAATGTAATTTTATGTTTTGAGAAGATTTTGGAATCTAGCTGTTAATCTAGTACGAAGATGCTTGAAATATCACAGTTAATCTGAATGTATTGATATAATGCCAAGCAGTTCTTGATCGCTTGTCGCTTTCGGGTGAAAATATTTCTTGCAGGGATTTCTACAAAAATGCTGGGGGTGTCTCTGGGTCCACGCCATCATCAGCTACAGGATGCAAAGCGCTTATACGACTATGGGCTCAGAGATGGGTCTATGATCTACATCTTTACTAAGTAGGCTCATCATCAAGTTCTGGTAGACATAAATCGGGGACTCGCCTGACCATGTATGTTTACCATACTTACAAAGCGTGATAAATTGGCAGTCTCTTTTTCAGATTCATTTTTAATCAATCTGACATTATTTCATCCTTTCTTGCAGATCATACTGAGTTCTGTTCTGAAAACATGTACATGTGCTAAGATGGATCGATAGAGCATATGATGTGCGAGACCCTCTTTAATATTGAATAAAGTTCATTAGAGAGCTGAGATAGATATTACCAATGGGACTATTACGTTTTGATAAACAACCAACTGAAATCAGATAGTGTACTCCGCAGATTTCGAGGTGTCACATACCATAAGGGTTTTTTTTTTCCTTTTTTCTGTTGGTTGCTGGATTGGTAAGGGACATTTTGCGTTGCCTTTTTTTTTTTTTTTTTGGCTGCCTAGTTTTTGCTTAGATTTTTGGACATGGTGGTGAAATGACAAACCGTTTCACATGTCAAAATGGAACTGCTTACAGTGAAATGAAATGATGCAGCTTGATATGCAGTTTAGCTGCTGCCTAAGCTGCTTGCATTCCGGCCTCAACTTGACGAACAGCAAGAGCCAGATAACTCTCCTGCAATTTTAAGAGAATTACAAGGTTAAATGAAAAACTGAACATACAAAATAAGTGAAGTGGAATTCCCAAAAGTCTTTGAAAAACTCAGCTTCTCACAGTTGAGTTATGTTGATTTTGATTCATGCAGAGACCAGGCAAATATAAAATACAAACGGAATGCTTAATGTTCGGCACAATTCACGTCCACATCTAAATCTGTACTTTAAGAGTCTCGTTTCAACGATGTGTGCAAAGTTACATCAACGTTGTTGTTAAACTGTAGACTGATTAATCTTATTAAATCCTATACAAGAGATTATACTAATTATGAACTAGACAACAACAATAGCACCACCTCTCAGTGTAGGTCCTGCTTTTGTGAAATCTAGGGAGATCCAGATGTAGGCAGTCTTACCCTTACCAGCATCTCTCCCAGTAGAGAGGTTGAATCCAAGAGATCCACAAAACAATTATACTAATTATGAACTAGACTGACGCAAATCTAATTCAATCATATTTCATGAGATAAAAGACTCACGACTGACTAGCAATTAGAGTAAAAATGTCAACTGTAATCAAGGAGTATAACTGATTATCTCAAAGACGTGGGTATTCGCCAAACAAAATCATGCGAACATTGAATACTAAGAAGATTATTTTGGACAATAAACAGGCTGGAGCGCAACTATAGAGCTGGATCCATATTTATATTGAGAACACAATTAGGGTTACAAAATATTTTATTTAGCATATACATGTAGCCTCTATTATGTCCCCTCAATTTGAATGGGAGGATTCATAGACAATTTGGATTAAGAAACAATTTATAGCGAGTGCCTTATAAAAATATCATCAAGCTGAAGCTAGGTAGGAATATAAGTGACAACAAGATCACCATAAGATAGTCGTTCACAATGATCATCAACATTAATGTGTTTGTTGCACTCATGGAGAATGGGATTGATGTTTATGTAGGTAGCAGAAATATTATCACAAAGAACCTTGACCGGAGCACGAATAAAATTCCAAACTTGGCAAGAACAGAACGTATGCATAGTGTTTCAGTAACTGTATAGGCGACAACCCTACATTCAGCTTTAGTTGAGGACTCGGACACAGCAAGCTGCTTCTTGAAGCACCAGGAAATGAGATTAGGACCCAGGAAGATAGCGTAACTAGTTGTGGACCTAGAACTGCTAGGACAACTAGCCCAGTCTGCATCTGAGTAAGGAAGGATGATGAAAAAATTATTCACCTTCTTAAGAGTGAGACCACGGTCTATGGTGCCCTACAGATAATGTAAAATGTGCTGCGCCACAGAGCGATAAGTAGTACGAGGAGCATGCATAAACTAGGGAGACAAGATTTACTGCATAGGATATATCAGGTCTAGTCATAGCCAAGTATTACAACACTCTAACCATACTCTAACACTCGGTTGGATCAGAGAAAAGTTCCTCATCAGCAAGTGATAATGTAGTCTTGGATGAAAGAGGTGTGCGTACGGGTTTGTGTTTGGTTAGGTTGAATTTAATAAGAAGGTCATGAAGATATTTGGACTGAGAGAGAAAGATCATATCAGGAGTCCGCACGACCTAACCCTGGAAAATAATGCAAATCACCAAGATCCTTCATGGAAAATTGAACTGACACAAAATAAATAATGTTATGTAGAAGGGAAGGGGAGTTGCCAGCAAAAATAATACCATCCACATATAAAAGGAGAATAAGAATAGCATTAGAGGTACGCAAAATGAACTTGGAGGATTCTAAACGGCTACAAGTGAAGCCCAGGGACAGAAGGAAGCTGCTGAACTTATGAAACCAAGCTTGGGGAGCTTGTTTCATACCATAAAGAAATTTGTTAAACTTTATAGAGACATAATGAGCACAATCAGGGTGAACAACCCTTGGGGCTGAGTCATATAGACTTCTTTATGTAATGTCATGCAAGAAGATATTTTTAACATCAATTTGTCTAATGATCCAACCATGAGTTACAGCGAAAGAGATAAAAATGCGAATAGTTGTGGGCTTCACAACAAGAGTAAAAGTCTCAGTGTAGTCTAGCCTAGCAAGCTGCACGAACCCCCTAACAACCAAATGAGTGTTTTGCTGCTCAGTGGTCCCATCAGGATTGTATTTAATGCGATAAACCCTCTAACAATTGAGTAAATTCATTTGATCAGGGTAGGAACTAGTTGTCATGTGTCATTTTAAACTAGTGCATTAACTCTTTTGCCATCGCCATTTGTCAATTTTTTTATCTTTTGCAACTATGTAAAGAAAGTAGGCTCACATAAGGATAGGAAAACATTGGGCTTACTAATTCCATATCGTGAGCGGGTTTGCATTGGATGGTGGGGTGGGACAGTCACTAACCTAAATGGGCTAGAGGTTGGGGCAACATTGGGTTGGTCAACTGTGTCTAACACTCCTTAGGATGGAGGTGAGCTAGGTGGGGAAATACAAGGTGAGCAAGGAATACTATAGCAATTTTCAACATCAAAAATTAGTAAACAATGAGCTTTGCCCAACTTACAAGACACACAACAATTACTAAATATAGAAGTGGACTCAATAAGATGTTTTTGACCAAGAGAATCAAGAACACGGGAACTACAGTGACGTAAGTGGTGATGCCAGATATCTCCTGTTAGTAATTCCCGCAAGCATACGATTTATCGTTATAACACTTCGGATGTTGATCCACAGAGATGGTTGTGAAATTAGGTTCCAAAAATTTTAAACTAATTTTAAACTAAATGCTAATTTAACCAACTCCAAGGAGAAGTTATTTTACAAATTGACAGACCAAATAACCAAGATAAATTCATGAAATTGTGAACCATTCAGTGACTTATAGATAATCTAGCTAAAGTAAAAGCACCAAACTGCAAATAACTTAAATCCACAAACACTTGGCCGCAATTATTTCATGAGAATTGAATAAACGAAACAGAGGATAAAATGAACCCAAAGCATAGAATAGAGCAAACGAACCCAGGCAGCAAAGCACACCAATTCAATGGAGGAGAAGGGACCTTGAACGATTAGAGTCTAAATTGAACGACTTTGATCTTAAAGCTGTAATATATAGCTGAAATGAACACAGTACATTACTAAGAATTGGAGCCTACCACCAAAATACACCTGTGATAATACGTGAATGAACAGTTCACCCAACCCGGGAGCCTTTGACATATATTTATATTAACTGTACAAGTAGTAAAATTATAATTATATCTCTATACTCTATTACGCCCCCTCAATCTGATCGAGGGAACGCACGGACAGATTGAACTTTAGAAAAAAAACTGTTTAGATGACAATCCTTTGGTGAAGATGTCAACAATCTGTAAGATAGTAGGAATATAACGTACTACAAGATCACCAGCAGCAACCCGCTCACGAACAAAGTGATAGTCCATTGCTATATGCTTGCTACGATCATGGTGAATGGGATTAGCAGACATATACGTGGCACTGATATTATCCCAGTATAAGCGAACGGGAACAGAGAGAATCATGCCAAGATCGTAGAGAAGCTTCCGAATCCAGACAGTCTCAGTAATTGTATAACCGAGAACACGATACTTAGCTTCGATAGAGGACTTGGAAACGATGGGTTGCTTCTTGGAACGCCAGGCAATCAGGTTGGGACCAAAATAGACAGCATAGCCTGTGGTAGAACGACATGAATCCTTGTAACCAGCCCAATCAGCATCAGAATAGGCAATGACAATGGAAGGAGAGGTAGGCGGCCTCAGGAACAATCCATGTGTGAGTGTACCCTACAAGTACCAAAAAATACACTTGACAGCGTGGAGGTGAGTAGTGCGGGGAGCATACATAAATTGGGAAACTACATGGACCGCATAAGCAATATCAGGACGCGTCATAGTCAAATACTGTAATGCATCTACCATGCTTCGGTACTGAGTGGCATCTACAAGCAGTTCACCATCAGTCAGGGATAAGGTAGTGCAGGCAACAGAAGGAGTCGTAACAGGTTTGGTAGTATGGAGATGAAATTTATGGAAAAGATCAGCAACATATTTCTGCTGCGCGAGAAAAATTCCAGCAGGGGTACGAGTAACTTGAAGACCAAGGAAATAATGAAGATCCCTAAGATCCTTCATTGCAAACTGGTTAGACAAAGTGGAGATAAAGGAATGAAGAAGCGTAGTAGAACTTCTAATCAAAATGATGTCATCCACATAGAGAAGGAGAACTAGAATATGAGAACCAATGTGAAGAACAAACATAGAGGGTTCAGCAGTGTTATACACAAATGCATAAGACAAGAAAAAGCTACTAAAATGGTGGAACCCAGCTCGTGGAGCTTGTTTCAAACCATATAGAGCTTTCTTAAACTTGCAAATATAATTGGAAAAATCAGGATGGATAAGGCCACGAGCTTGTTTCATATAGACCTCCTCAGTCAGATGCCCATACAGGAATGCATTTTTAACATCTAACTAACGGATAGTTCATCGAGATGAAACAGCTAAGGAAAGAATGAGGCGAATAGTGGCAGGTTTGACAACATGATAGAATATCTCATGGTAGTCAAGTCCAACTTACTGGTGAAACCCTTGGGCTACCAGACGTGCTTTGTGCCTTTCCACAGTACCATCAGAACGGTATTTAACCCGATAAACCCATTTACTCCCGAAAAGATTTTATTTAGGATGGGGTGGAACCAAATCCCATGTATGGTTATTTATTAATACATTATACTCCTCAGCCATTACAGTGCGCCAATGGGAAAATTTGGAGGTTTAAGTAAATGAAGTAGGCTGAGGCTCAGCCAAGGCAACAGATAAGGAAAGAAGATGCTTTGGTTTAAAAATACTCGACTTTGATCGAGTTTGCATCCTATGGGTGTTGGAGGAGGAAGCAGGGAAAGTGGTAGTTGGAATGGCTATAGAGCTCGAGGTAAGACCATTGGAGGGTGGCCCGAAAGAAAAAGGGCTATCCTATAGGGAGACCGGGCTAGGGGGGACAGGAGAAGAGATGGGCTGGGCCAGGAGTGGCTGGGCAGGGACGGTAGGGGATGAAATTGGGGAAGGGTCTGGCAGGGAATCAGGCGAATCCAAGGCGGGATTAGGTCGCAGTGTGGTACGAGCAGAGGAAGATGCAGGTGTGACACTGGTTGGGGAAGACACAGGGGCAGGGGAGAACAAGGAGCAGGGGGAGAGGCGTGGGCCACATCAGTAGATAAGCTGGGTAACGGGGAGGCAACTACGTCGGTTGTAGGTGTAAGACTCAAGACCTCATGTAGGACAAACTGGGACGAGTTGCTAAAAGAAGGAGCTCGAGAAGCGAGAGATAGAAAAGAAAATTCATTTTCATGAAAAACCATATGCCGACTAACGTAAATACATTTGGTAAGAGGATTAAAGCATCTATATCCGTTGTAATGAGGGGCATAGCCAAAGAACACACAATCAACAGACCGAGGGGACAATTTATTTGTAGAAGTAGCAGTCAGATGAGGAAAACAAGCACACCCGAATATATATATATACATATATATATATATATATATATATATATAATATATAATATATTATATACAATATATAACATATATATATATATACATATATATATATATATTATAAATAATATAATATATATATAGATATATATATATATATATATATATATACACGCTTACAGATACTATGTTGTATGTATGGAACAACAAACACACACACACATTAAAGTTTTTTTTTAAATAGAGATATACACACACACCACAGATAGTATTATATAGTATATATAATATAGAACTTATTATATATATAATTATATATAGATATATATATACACGCACACACACACACAGATAATAATGTATAACATATACACACAACAACACAAGAGTATATATATATATATTAGATATATATAGAGATATATTATATACACACAACACACACACATAGATATAATATATATATATGTATATGTATATGTAGATATACTACACTATAACATATATGAATAGTTATATAGATATTATATATATATTATAATATATATATATATATATATATATA
>JAKOGI010000131.1:657500-660000 GCA_029747015.1 Carnegiea gigantea | reverse complement strand
TAGATCCGATTGCCAGAATTGGACATTAATTATTGGGGCTCGGACAGCCTTAGGAAAATTTGCAGTGTGCTGGGCATCCCATTGGAAAACAGACAGGTATACAAAGGACAGAACCATGATCAATTATGCAAGAGTTTTGATGGAATCCCCCATCGAGGGGCTATTCCCTGAAACCGTAGAGTTTTTCAATGAGACCAATACGCTCATTCGACAGGCAGTCACCTATGCATGGATTCCTTCTAAGTGTACCCATTGTCATATGTTTGGGCATCTGGAGGAGGTATGCAGGAAAAAAGGGATCATCTAAAAAGAATGGAGAAGGGTGGACAGGCTAGCTGAACACCCTCCCACGACCCCAGCTTCTGAAGCAGACCCAGAGGGTTTCACCCCAGTAAATAGGAAAGATTGTGCTCGGCAGCCTGTCAAGAATTCCAACCAACCGACATTACAGGAAGCATCACGGTTCAACATACTTGAGATTGAGTATAAGGTGCTTGAAAAAACGGTCACACTTGAGACAAGAGGGAATCCCCCCATGGCTAATCTATCGAGCTAGAACATTCGAGGCCTTAACTGGCCCAATAAACAAGAGGAGGTGAAACTCTTCTTGCATAGTCATAGCATAGGTGTTATTTGTTTACTGGAAACCAAAGTCAAGCTTCAAAATGTGGAGAAAGTCGCTGCAGCGACATTTCCAGGTTGGAAGTGGATCCATAATTTTGCCTTGAATCCTAAAGGCCGGTTGTGGCTAGTATGGAACCCAAAGGTATACGAAGTGGAAGTCCTTTAAATAACCGAACAGTTCATTCACACCAGAGTCACTCAGTTACTCTCTCACAAGAATTTCTGTGCCACTTTTGTGTATGGCTTCAACCACGCACAGCAAAGGAAGCCATTATGGGAAGATTTGGAAACAATCTCTCATCAGATGCAAGAAGCATGGTGCATACTTGGAGATTTCAACACCATTCTCTGGAAGGAAGATAAAATGGGTGGAGATGAGGTTGAAGACTATGAACTACAAGAACTGCAGAGCTGTTTAGACTCATACGAGCTAACAGAGATGCCTTACTCGGGGGCCAATTATACATGGTCCAATAAAACCGTTTGGAGCAGGATCGATAGAGCATTAATAAATGGCTATTGGCACGACCCCTTTGATTATACTCACGCAAAGTTTATAGCAAGCGGACTCTCTGACCATTCACTCATTATTATCTAGTTTCTGCAGACTTCAAAACCCAGGCATGCATTTCAATACTGTGACATGTGGTCTCATCATTCTACATATCAAGGGTTGATATCTCAAGCTCTCGCCTAAGTGAAAGGCTCTAATTATTTCCAACCAATGCAAGCACTCTTAGCCGCGTTACGACCCCTGCTAAGTAAACTTAATCGTGATAAATTTGGATATCTTTGGGCCCAGCATGAAGAAGCACGACAGAAGTTAGTTGAACTTCAAGAATCATTGTCTACAACACCCTGTGACCCTCTCCTTCTACAACAGGAACATGAGCTCCGGTTGTATTATTCAGATATCATCTCCTCCAGCCTTTCTCTTATGAGGTAACAAAGCAAAATGGACTGGATCGGACTTGGGGATGCAGGTAACAGGCTGTTCTTTGCTAGAGCAAAATAGAGAAAACTATCCTCTTACATTTACACTCTAAAAAACTTTGAAGGGGACAATGTAGAGGGTTTGGCTCAGGTGGGAAAACTCATGAGCAAGTTTTACACACAATTATTGGGGACTAAGGTCTGGCAGAGAACATGCATCAACCCCCAGATACTACACGCAGGTCCAACGCTTAGCTTGGAGCAACAGGTAGCATTATGCAAGCCGTTCACTGACCAAGAGATAAAGTCTGCCATTTTTTCCATTCCAAATCACGAGTCCCTGGGCCCAGACGGGTTCTCCAGTGGTTTTTACAAACACACATGGAATCAGACTAGCCCTCTAGTATGCGGATGGTTAAGCAATTTTTTAAAACCGACAATTTGCCAAGGTAATTTGGAGAAACAAAGCTCATAGTACTTCCTAAGATGCCTCGACCTAAAACTGCATCGGATTTTAGGCCCATTTCATGTTGTAATGTGCTCTATAAAGACATATCCAAGCTCCTCTGCATGAGGCTTCAGCAGGTTCTACCGCATCTTATTGACCCCAGTCAGGCGGCTTTCGTACCAGGACGGGAAATCCTTTATAATATCCTTATCTATCAAGACATTGCTAGAGGTTATCAACGACAACACATCTCTCCAAGATGTATACTGAAAATGGACTTGCATAAGGCTTTTGATTCCATCCACTGGGACTTCATCCACGAACTATTACAGGCTCTTAAATTTCCAAAACCCTTTATTCAATGGATCATGAGATGTGTCACAAGTGTCTCTTTCCGCATCCAGTTAAACGGGCAATATCACGACGATATCGAGGGGAAACAAGGACTCCGATAAGGAGATCCCCTATCCCCCCTTCTATTTGTCCTCTCTATGG
>JAKOGI010000131.1:640000-652500 GCA_029747015.1 Carnegiea gigantea | reverse complement strand
CATAGGGGTGCATCCCACTTACCACCAAGAGAGAGAGGGAGGACGCAAGGGTGGCGGCTTAGTGGTCTGGCCGATGGCAGCTGTTGCTTCGACGACGGCTGGCGCGACACGAGGGAGAGAGGGTTAGGGTTGAGAGAGAGAGAGAGAGAGAGATGGAGAGAGGGGGGTTTCGTGGGTTTTGCTTGGAGGGAAAGAGAGGCAAAATTTTAAAAAAGGGCGGGTACTAATCAGGTGCTCGGGTAGAGATGGGGGTGGTTTCATTCCTTTTTTTGGGTAAAACATCCTTGCATAAAATAGGAAAGAACGATCTTGGGTCAATTTTTCCTTTTTAGCTAATTGGGTAATTACTTGATTACGCCTAGGGAGGTAAATTTAAATATAAATGGGTGGATAAAACTACCATAAATAGATAAGAAATATTCAGGTCTAGGAAGGATATATAATAAGGAACTGAAAGAAAAATAAGAAATTCGAGGAAAAAGAAAAAAAATAACCCGAATGAAATTTTAGATTCATGCTTTAATGAAATAAGGAAAATATAAAATTTTGAAAACAAAAACATGGAGGAAAAGATTTTGATTGGCTTGAATTATGAAGGTTAGTCTACGGCACATGATTTTCCAATTTAAATTTCTGGGGTTTTACATACTAACCAACTTAGAAAAAATTCGTCCTCAAAACTTCACTAGACTGCGACACACTACCATTACGGAAATGAATTTCCGGGGTTTTACATACTACCCCACTTAAGAAGTTTCATCCTCGAAACTTGTACGCACCTAATTGTAGGAATAAGTGAGGGTATGTGTCTTACATCTCCTGCTCTAGTTCCCAGGTTGCTTTTGACATTTTGTGATTGGCCCAGAGAACCTTGACCAAGGGCACCGCCTTCCTATGAAAGTGTTTTTCCCGCCGATCCAGAATATGCACAGGTTATTCCTCATATGATAGGCCTTCTTAGAGTTATATAGGATCGGGCTCGATTATGTGCGAGTGGTCTGAGATGTACTTCCGTAACTGTGACACATGGAACACTTTGTGTATTCTTGGAAGTTCAGGCAGTAGCTCCAACCGATATACTACTTCCCCAATTATCTATATAACAGGGTACGGTCTGATGGACCTCAGGCTGAGCTTTCCGGTCACACCAAATCTCACAATTTCCTTGGTTGGGGAAACTCGAAGAAATACCTGATCTCCAACTTGGAATTCCAGGGGCCTACGCCTTCCATCGACATAGCTTTTCTGGCAGCTCTGGGTGGCTCTTATTCATTCTTGGATCACCCTTATCCTATCTGTGGTGGCTTGGATCAATTCTGGCCTTATCGTCAGAGCTTCGTCGATCTTTTCCCAATAGAGCGGAGTTCTGCACCTTCTCCCATACAGTGCCTCATACGGGGCCATCTTAATACTCGCGTGGCAACTATTGTCATAGAAGAACTCGATCAGCGCCAACTGTTTGTCCCATGCTTTCTTAAAGTCCAAGGCGCAAGCCCTCAGTATATCTCCCAGTGTCTGAATACTGCGTTCAGTTTGCCCATCCGTAGCTGGGTGGAACGCAGTACTAAAGCATAATAGCGTCCCAAATGCTTCTTGTAACTTCTGCCAGGAACCCAACTGGAATCTGGTGTCCCGATCCTACACTATGGAACTGATTATGCCGTGCAACCGCATTATCTCTTCAAGGTATGCTCGAGCTAACTAATCCAGGGTCCAAGTATTCCTTATGGCTATAAAATACACAATTTTCGTGAGTCTATCCACGATGACCCAAATCGCATTGTTCTTTCGTTCAGTCAATGGTAAGCCCACCACGAAGTTCATGGACACCAAGTTCCATTTCCACTCAGGGATATCTAGGGGTTGTAGAAGTCTCGCTGGTCGCTATTGTTGGATTTTCACTCGTTGATAGGTTAGGCACTTTGCCACATAATTCGCCACTTCTCATTTCATATTACTCCATCAAAAGGTCTGCTTCAGATCCTTATATAGCTTATTTCCCCCAATGTACACTGAGTATGGAGTACTGTGACCCTCATCTAGGATTTTCTTTTTAAGTGCTTCTATTGCTGGAACACACACCTAGTTATGGAAACGTATGGTACCATCTTCATGGATTACAAACCCGGGTGCCTTTCCCACTAATATTTCCTCCCTGATTCGCTCGAGTTGAGGGTTCGTAGCCTTTGCTACTCGAATTTTCTCTATGAGTGTCGACTGTGCTTCTAAGGCATAAAGCATAGGCTTGGCATTCGGGGTGATTACGTTAAGTTCTAGTTTTCGGAATTCCTCACACAAATCCTTGGGGAGTGCGAGTAAGCAGTTTAGTATAGGGTACGGTTGGCGACTCAATGCATCGGCCACCATATTAGCTTTTCCCGGATGGTATAGGAAATGGACGTCGTAGTCCTTCAGGAACTCCAACCACCTCGTCTCCCTCAAATTCAAGTCCTTTTATGAAAAGAGGTATTTCAAGCTCTGGTAATCGGTAAAAACCTCACAATGTACCCCGTACACTTAGTGTCTCTAGATCTTAAGTGCAAATACGATGGCTGCTAACTCCAGGTCATGAGTCGGGTAGTTCTATTCATGAGTCTTCAATTGCCGTGAAGCATAGGCTATAACGCAATCCTCCTACATCAGCACACATCCCAACCCACTCCTAGATGCATTGCTACACACCACGAATCCTTATCGGTGGTGTGTAAGGCCAGTATTGGTGCACTCGTTAGTCTTTTCTTAAGCTCCTGGAGCACTTCCTCGTACTGTTCCGTCCATTCATACTTAGCAACATTCCTGGTCAAATTGATGAGTGAAATGGCAATCTTCGAGAAGTTTTGGAGAACTCTACGATGGTACCCTGCCAAACCCAAGAAGCTCCTCACTTTCATCGGGTTCTTAGGCCTTAGCCAGTTCGTCACATCCTCCATCTTTTGGGGGTCCACAGATACTTCCTTGTTGGATACTACGTGTCCTAAAAATGCCACCTTATTCAACCAGAATTCACACTTCGGAAGTTTAGCATATAACTCATTCATCCTTAACATTTCCAGGGTTGTCCTCAGATGGTAGGTATGTTCTTCTGCAGTCCTCAAATAGATCAGTATATCATATATGAATGCCACCATAAACTAATCCAAATAAGGTTTGAAAACTTTGTTCATGAGACCTAAGGCATTAGTGAGCCCAAACGGCATCACCACGAATTCATAATGTCCGTACAAGTACGGAAGACAGTCTTGGGTATGTCCTAATCCTGGATTCGGAGTTGGTGGTACCCCAAACGAAGGTCTATCTTGGAAAAAGTTTCCGCGCCTCTTAGCTAGTCAAAGAGGTCGTCTATTCTGAGCAGATGGTAATGGTTCTTGACCGTTATTTTGTTCAACTCCTTATAGTCTATACACAATCTCAGGGTTCTATCCTTCTTCTTCACAAATAACACTGGGGCTCCCCACGGGATGTACGAGGTCGGATATACCCCTTCTCTAATAGTTCATCTAGCTGCATCTTTAATTCCTTAAGTTCCGTCGGTGCCATACGATAAGGTGCCTTAGAGATGGGTGTGGCTTCGGGGGTCAAATCGATACAAAATTCTGCTTCCCTAAGGGGTAGCATACCGAGGATCTCCTTTGGAAATACGTCTGAGAATTCCCTCACTACTGGGATGTCCTCAAGGGAGGATTCGGCATCCTTAGTTTTTACTACATTACATAGGAATCCCTCACATCCTCTGCCTAACAACTTGCGGACTTTTATTACAGAAATCAGTTTCACTCCCACTCTAGGTCCCTTGCCCCTGTGCACCACTTTCTTCCCATTAAGCCCCCTTAGAGTGATATTCCGTCTTGGACAGTCTATTTGGACTTGATGTTTGGTTAACCAATCCATCCCCAGAATGACCCTAAAGTCAAATAACTCAAACCTATATAGATCCGCCAAGAATTCATGCTCATACAACCTAATAGGGGAATCCGCATACAATTCCTCACACATTGCAGTCTTTCTATCAGGGAGAATCATAGACAGCAAGGGAGATTTACGGGTAGGGACTAGTGCTAATGTCTCAACCAGTTTAACAGAAATAAGAGAGTGCATAGCATCCGAATCAAATAAAACATCTATTGGTTGAGCTTGGATGGAAAAAGTACTCGTCACAACGTTTGGAGCATCCTTTGCCTCTTTCTTGCGCATCATGTGGACCCTGTCTCCATTGTTTCGGGGGTAGCTGGTTGGGAGGTTGAGCCTAAATCTGTTGAGGTGCCTGGTTCTATTGGTTGGTGTCGGCCGCCTGCCCACCCCTGTTCTGATAGGGTTGCTGGGGTCGCTGTCCATGTCCTTGCTTTTGTCCTTATGCCTCATAACTTTGACTGGCTGGAGGTGGGGGATGTGGACAATCTCGGATCTAATGTTGGGGGCTTTCGTAGTGAAAACACCTCTTGACTAAACGACATTCTCGGGCATAGTGTCCCAACTTCCCGCAAGCATTGCAGGTCACTTTAGGCCTCACATTGGGGTGCTGGCCCCCCTGGGCATTATTGTTTGAATACCGATTCCCAGAAGGCATCTAGTATTGCTCATGCGGATGGAAGTTTCCCCAGTTATCCCCCTTCCTCTTAACTTCCCGCTGCTCGTTGATGTAGTTACTCCTTTCCTTCATTGCCCTCTCTATGTTGATCGCAGTCTCATATAGATCCACATAGGAGGTGTAGTGGCGTACTGACATCCTCTCCTTAATAGTGGGATTAAGTACAGCTTTGAGCCGATTCATTATCAGCCTCTCGTCAGCTATGAAGGCTGGGGTAAATCGGCAGAGCTCCATAAACTTCAATGCATACTCCAGTATGCTCATGCTCCCTTGCTACAATTGCATGAACTCATTCTCTTTGGCTTTTTGCAGGGAGGCGGGATAGAAATGATCCTTGATTAATTTCTTAAACTTGCCCCAATTGAAACTTGGCTTGTGCTGCCTTTCCCTCACTGTGACCCACCATAAGACGGCTTGATCCCTCAGGTAGAACACCGCAAAACCCACTTTCCACTTCCCAGGGCATTAGAGTGTATCGAACAACTCTTCCATGCTCCTAATCCAGTCCTTAAAGGTTTTGGGATCAGAGGTGCCATCGTAAATGGATGAGTTATAGGTCGCGAGTCTCTTGAAAATATATGAGTTATCCTCCTCGACCCTCTTCTCCCTGACTTCCATCAGCTTCTGCAGTTGTTCATTCTGGAGCCGCAGCTGCTCCTCCTGCTTCTGCAGCAACTCCAGTAGTAGGAGGTACGTAAGATCTACTCCAGTAGGTGGGTTGGTCTCCTCCACCTGACTGCGAGAGCCGTTCCCATTCCTGGGGCGTAGTGTTTACAACCGTTCCGTGAATACTGACATGAGGATATCCGGGTTCACATGTAGCCTGGTACCGGGTTGAGGTTTAGTTTACGATTCGTCATTATTTCCCGCCACCCTGTTCGGTAATTAAGTTGGGTTTAGTTCATTTCCTAATAGTTCATATCCTATTCACTACTAGAGTGCAATAACATATCACATACTAGTGTATCACTCAACATTTTACAGGTTTTTAATCACATCACGTTGCCACATCCACGTGGTCCAACCACCACATCACATGCTTATGCATTACACATCATATAGGTATCACATTCATGTGTTTCATATACTTCACAAATAAAGAACGCGGACATCCAGATAACTCAAAAGATTTCATTGCATAGAATTCAAAATCAGAGCTGTTCCATACTAGTATTCTTTATTACATCACAGTTGTAACTTTATTAGCTTACAATGGGTTCTCAACATAACAGAAAGATAACTAACAGCATTATCCTAGGAACAAAACTTTCTAAATACTATGAGCTTCTACTGGTCAGGGGCGTCCAGTGGATAAGTACCCCTACACATTCGGCCACACCTGCCCTGCTTCCAGCGTGTCACACCAGTCTCAAACTCACCCTGCTTCTCCACAGGGTCTATCTTCTCACTCAAGTTCTTCACAATGGACTCCATCCTTCCCTCCTCCTGATCCCCCTGGGGGTTTTCTTTCTCAATAGGCTTCGTCTCACTCTCGCTAGAGTTTCCCTCGAGGTCGTCACTTCCCATAAGTTTTCCCTCACTCACCTTAGAATCCTCCTCCTCCATCGGTTCCCTCTTACTTGGGTCCTCCTTCGGATCCTCCTCTTCCATCGGTTCCCCCTCACTAGGATCCTCCTTGAGGTCTTCCTCTTCCATTAGCTCCTCCTCGCTAGGGTCCTCCTCAGGGTCTTCCTCCTCTATTGGACCCGCCTTAGTAGAAACATCTCTCTCATCCTTAGAGTCTCCCTCCTCATCAGTGAGCTCGTCTCCCAGGGGTGGGGCATCCTCCTCACTAGTTGTGGGTATACGCTCTAGGTCATGGGTCCCTCTAGTCTCAGGTAGTTTATCAAGTCAACTACACTCATCCTCATAGGCTCCTAGTCACACTGACAGCACTTCCCCCACAGGTAATGACCATGAGCCCGGAGGTGGAGCTCATCAACTCGGTAGCGCCATTCAGGGTCTCTCTTTAAGGTCAGCAGCAGAAAGATCACCTGGTTGTCCTCAATCCTCAAACAGCTATTGGGTAAATCCTCTAAATATCTAGCTAACACCCACCTCACATACCAAATGTGATCGCACTCAGCCTGACCCGGTCTCTTAAACTAATTGCTCATGCAAGCAAGGACCTCTTACACAACCACAATGTTAGGTACCCTTCATTCCTATACAAAGTAATTACACATAAGACATGTATGGATACCATGACATGAATTTATTTAATACTATATGCACAGGCATGCAACCCCAGCCTTGTACTACACTCACTCTCCGAGCAGTCCTTAAGTCTACAAGTTTTAGTATTTAATTCTTACAGTCTTTTAGGTGAGCGCTCAGGTCAGTCAACCTGGGCTCTGATACCACCCCGGATTTCCAATTTTATTTATTTATTACTAATTTAATAACCTACATGGCAGCGGAACCTAATTTGGGGTGTTACCGTCGTATTTCCTTCTTGGAAATACCAGACTGTGTATCAAATAGTAATTAATACAAATGTTCTTTAATAATAGTTTAATTTTAGGGAATCTAGTTATTAATGAACAACTACTGAACTGAAACAATTTGTTTATTACAGCCCTTCTCTAAACAACTAATGATTTGTTGCCTTTGGTTTATGCGTCAGGGTCTCGCTCTACCTTTAGTCTCCCAGTCTCATGCAAAACTAGCTCACCTGAAAACAAAACACTTTATAAAAGTAAGATAAACTTAGTAAACAATCACCCCTAATAGTCAAACTATGCATATAAATTCATTTCGAAAGCATTTTAGGGGTAGGGGAACAACAAGGCCACACTTACTCGTTTTCCATTAGTGCAATCATCTTTTCTTACATGATCTCAGTGATGCACACTATTAATTTCAAATACAACTACTATAATCAGATTTAAGGGTGAGCGACCTTACTAGGTCTCATGGCCTGTGCTTGGGCTTAGCGCAACCGCTTAACTTAATCATGTCCTACTGCTGATTATGACAGTTACTGCTTACCCATTCCTTAGCCTACCATTATCATGGATGGTCATTGCTAATCTGGCCCACGTCCCAACAGAGCATGTGGCCGCTCACATGCATGCGCTATTTCCCGGGGAAGGCTATTGACCTTCAATCAACATAATTAGTCAACAATCTCACCCATAACCAGCATTTTATAGTCACTATTATACTTATCCAATTTACAAGCCAATTTAATATGCATAACTCATTCAAATTCAACCATATCCCCAAAGGCATTACCATACTACACAATTTCCATTCACATAGCTAAATCATGCAATTCCAACTATGCAATCACGTTCACTTAACTCATGCCATAATTTTATTAACTCAGCATTTAAATCAATTTTTACCATATTCAATGCACGCGTAATTTTTCAAGCAACTCGGGGAAGGGTTAGGGCATGATTGTTACCTGAAATTCGTACAACTTACAGGATCGGTTACTAGTTTGGGCCTACTGCTCCGCACCTAGGCCAAAACATTGCCCACGTTTAGTCCAAAACTCTAGCCCCTGCCCTACTAATAGGCATTTTTCTAGAATTTTTACTTATGCCTAGGGTTCCCAACCGAAGCCCAACTCTGAATCCAGATGCAACTAGGATCAGGATCTAACTTCCAGAACCTATAACTCTTGCTCTCGATGTCCAAAATTCAATTTCTTTCCTACTATAGAAAGGTCGGTCCGTCCTCTACACTTCTTATGTTTAGGATTTTATCAGATTTTAGCCCAAATTTGGTAGTTTTTCTAATTCTTTTCGTGGTGTCACTAACTATCCTGATCTGGACAGTTCCCAGTAATTCGACCATAAGTTTTGGCCTATTGCTCTGTCCTGACCGAATTTTTAAAGTCAATCTATGTGTAGTTCTCACACCCAGCAGGTTCTGCCCATAATTTTTCGTCCCCAACACATACCCTTGGCTCTGTTTTTCATAAAGTCTCACTCCCAATAGCCTTATTTCTACTCCCTTATAATCCAAGTCAAATAAAAATTGAAACTTTTAATTAAAACGATTAACAAATAGCCTCTTTAGGCTTATCTTGATACGATTTCGAGAGAGGAGTGATTGAAACGTTGAAACCTTGGAGTTTTAGATCTGAAAATCATAAAAACTCAAATCAAATATTTCCCACTTGAAATCCACATCAAAACTGTTAGATTATAAGCGCACAAGGACACAAGAGGGGGGTGAATTATGTTTTTCAACTTTTTCGTTTGTTTCAGAAAACTCGTGAGAACTGTTTGGAGAGATGTTTAGAGTGAGGTAAAATAAAGCTGAATGTGGAAATATGAAAGTAGACACTGCGTGGAAAACCACCTCTGGCCCAATTAAAGTGTAAAAACCACGACCTACCTCAGCAAGATTTCAGTAACACTTTTACTAACATGGGCCGAATTCGTTACACATGTAACTCACACGTGACTACGTCACACACATAACTTAGTCTCCCCCGAGACCGTCGTTACAAACACGTAACTAGCCTCCACTTGAGAACTAGCCACATACCACGTCCAAAGTCTCCCAAGATTTGGACACACTCTAATCTTACTGATGACAGAGGAGAATAGAAAAACACCTTACTTTGAATGCTTCTAAATAAGCTGAATGTAAGGTACAATACAATCCCTATTATACCAATATAGATGACTCAATTTAACACACTTCTTGAAGGGTTTTCAATTAGAAAATTTTCTCACAGAAAACTCGATTTTGGTCCTTGAAAAACCGTGAATGAAAACGTTAAGAGGCAAGAGATTATATACCCACGGAATACTTGGGCCGTAAGTATATGGGAGGTTTTGGATTTTAGCAATAGCTCTCAAAAATGATCAGTATTCCAAACGAAATTGAATCTCTCAACATTGTCTTTTTTGGAAATCATATCTTAAAGGATAAGATAAAATCTTTTGATAGTATCTTTTTAGAAAAACAATATTATTCAATGAAGGACTCTTTGTAAGACAAAATATTATCAGAAAATCAATCCCAATTATGTTAGGAATTTTGACAGTAGAAAAACACTTGAAAATCTTTAGGACAAGAGTTTTATACGTTGCCCTCAGAACACTGCAGACCTGATTGCTCAAACTGTTCTGAGCAGTGTTCTGAGTTAGCGCAAGAAATTCCTTCAAGATGAGTGTTAAGTCAAGATCTTCTAATTGGTATATTAACAAGAATCTAGATGAATACAATTAGTAATTAACAGTAAGACTCTTGTGATCCTTTGACCTCCTTGATGTCGTGCATACATATTCACTTTGATGTTCTACGCTTCTTCGAATTGTTCTCCAGAGTATTTGCAACTTGTCTTAACACAAAATTCTAGCACACTACTCAAGCATAGCATGATAGCATATTAATTGGTACATTTAGGTTGTTATAATCAAAACCTTACACATGATTGTTTCAACAAATTCTCCCTTTTTGATGATGACAAACCAAATTACCATCGAAGTGCGACAGAGTAAAGGGCAAGAACATTGGTGCCAAAATAGTAATTTAAGGAGTCCAATGCACACATGAGATAAAGCAAAAGTAAGAATCAGCTTAAAACAGGCAGACCAATCAAAGCATAGTCATACTTATCTTCCCCCCTTTTGATATCATCGAAAAGGTCGAGGGAACCATTTGTATAAATTCAGTAGGGATGCACCCACCACCACAGGTAATGAGGAAAAATAATAGTGATACAAGTTAAGTATATGGTACATAATGATATTGGCCACCCCAGTCATGCACAAACACACAACAGCATTAGCAGGCAAAGGCATAGCATAAACCAAACCCAACTAAAATCGGACATAACCATTGTCAATCACAAGCAAAATCAAGTTTCTCCGAACAAAGAAGAAAACAGTGTTATTGAAAATAAGACAAGTTGAAAACAAGACAAGAATCAGGGTTGAGAATAGGGGTGAATTAGGGAGAAGGAGAGGGAGGAGCAAATTTGGCCGTGAGGGCAGAAAGAGCATGTAGAATATCCTCATGGCATTGTGTATTCAAGGCCTTTTCTTCACTGAGTGCATGCTTCACTTCAGCAATCTCCTCCTTCACATGGAGCTGGTCCTGTACTAGTGCCTCAACCGTGGATGTGCTAGAAGAGGCAGCCTCACTGGGAACAGAACTGGGACCAGGGCCAAAGGTTGTTTTGGGTCCTTGTTCTGACGCTGTACCATCACTCTTCTTTACTGTGAACCCACACCCAAGCAAAGTGTTGCTCCCTATCTCGTCTGTGACATGAAATTCCACTCTCTTTTGCAAGGGAATCCCAAGTGTCTCAAAAACTAAAGTCAGAAGGAAGTCATAGCCTATATCATGACTCTTAGAGGTGTTTGTAATACGTGCAATATGACTAATCATGATGGCGGGTAGATTAATTTGTTCCCCCCGATCTAGTAGGTCTGTATAACACATATCCATGGGGTCCGCAAGATTGCGTTCCTGACCTCAGGGAATCACATTTTTAATCATAAACCAGAATAATAGCCTATACAAAAGCACCATTTTCCCCTTTTGCATAGACCGGGGAGCAGTCAAATCAGGTTGTTGGGCTAGCTTCCAACAGTCGTTCATCACCTAGTACGCTCTTATCCTCATGCACATACACATCAAACCCCTTGGATGGCACCCCAAGCCAATCTCCTAAGTTATCAGCATCGAAGTATAGCTCGCGGACATTAATTGAGCTTGTCACTATCCCACTAGTGACAACACAATTGGCATAGAATTCAGCCAATTCAGGTACAGAACAGCCCCGTTTAGTGTTTGTAAACAAATCTAACCAACCCTGGGCCTTCAATTTTTCTAGGAATACTCTCAGCTCCTGTTCCTGAAAGTATGATACCTTAATAATTTTCCCTGTAACCATAGTTTTCTGAAGAAAGTGCCTGTACCTTTCCCCCAGTGTCATGGCTTTTCTAGCTTTCTTTTTCTGTGGTTCATCACTTTCTTCACCCAGATTGAATGCCTGTTCTGGAGATCCCCATTTCAGGGTAGGTTTCTTGGTGAAAACAGGTGTGGGAGGTGTTTTGGTTGTTGGTTTGACAGGTGTTTTGAGGAGTGGTTTAGTAGCTTGAGGAGTTGGTTTGGGTTTCCTTACAGACCGTTCAATCTTGTCCTCGGATATGTTCGGTGAGATGGCAGGACCTAAACTTCGAGTTCGAGGCCACCGTATAGATGTGGTGAGAGGCACATTGGGTGTGGCTGTGGTCTTTATTCGGCGCTTGATAGTCGGTTTGGTTGATGTTTAGTGGGTTGTTTTCACGATCCGCTGGAACCGTATAAGGGGTTCATCCTCATCAACGTCACACAAGGGAGCATCATTCAAGAAGGGCTTCTTAACCCAATCTTTAACAAACACAGACTCCTCAATCTTTTCAATTGATTTTGACTCAGTCACACCGGGTTCATATAATACCAGTTCCCATCCCAAGATTGGTTTTACAGGGGTTATATCATCAAGATTGACTCCTACTTGTCTCAAATTAATACTTTTCAAGAACTGAAAGATGAAGAGAGAAATACCATAAGTGGGCACACGGGTAGCTTCCGCCGGCGATGTTGGTGGCGCCGTGAGTATGTCTAGTAATTTTTCTCCCCTTTTCTTGATTTCTTGGCCTGAAGTGAGCTTGGTGACGTGCCATACGACCGGAGGAAGCGCCGCTGCCATGAGTGTGTGCCATTGGAAGAGCTAGTGGAGGAAGAGGTTAGGGTTTAGTGAGTTTTAGGAAGAAGAGGAAGGTCAGGTTCTTGAGGGAAGAAAGGAAGGTGGTTTGAGAAGATAGGGAAGGCTTGAAATGAATTGACCGAAAAATAAATTAAAGATCTGTAATGATTTTTTCGGCCGTCGGTTTTTGGAGAGAGAGAGGATTTGGCATGAAAGATATTATTGCACATTGGGAGAAGCTGCAGATTA
>JAKOGI010000131.1:560000-632500 GCA_029747015.1 Carnegiea gigantea | reverse complement strand
AAGCCTAATCTGAATAAAGGGAAGGAAACAGATACCGCTAGTTAAAAGTTGTGACATCTTACTGCGTATCTTGATCATCTGCATGTTTAGCAACTGATTCAGTTTTTGGCTGTGGATACCTCTAGGTCAGGTCTCGGAAACGCTACTGTCACGTTTTCCTTATAGCTTTAGATGGAACTAACTTTACTATTTATAGTCATCTGCTATGTTTTCAATTTGTCAAACTAGTAGAAGTTGTAGTAGAAATGGTGTAACCAATGTGAGTTAAATAAGTTTGCTTTTCAACTTTTCAGTTATGTAAGAGGGGTGTCAGACCTGCCTAATACGAAGTCTAAAAGTTTGGATTGCATTGTAAATATTCACGTTCACAATTAAAGCTTCTTTCATTTACCATCCAGTCTCGGTTCTCCCGTGGAGAATTTGGATCTTTTAGACCCTGTTTGGCAATGAGCTTTTTAAAGAGCTTTTTGACCAAAAAGAGCTTATTTGACCAAAAAAGCTAATTTAGGTGTTTAGTGAAAGAGCTTTTTAAAAGAGCTTTTTGGGTCCAAAAAGCTAATTTGAAAAAGCTAATTCCATGAGCTTTTTAGAAGAGCTTTTTGAAGAATTAACTTTTTGTCTCACAACTTTATCAGAAATAAATAATTTTACCAAACAGTTTTTCAACAAACAGCTAATTCAATCAGCTAATACAAACAGCTAACTCAAATAGCTAACAGCTAACAGCTAATACAAACAGCTAACAACTGTTTGTCAAACAGAGCTTTAATGTTTATTTTCCAAGAAGATAGTTTTACCATTCCTTTTAAAAAATTTAAAGACTTCTATTGTTGCTCATTGCTTTATTAATGAGCAATACTATATTAATATGGTTGGGTAAGTTAGCTATGTTGGGGGTGATACACCTTTCCACTTCTTCCAAGAAAATCCCCTTTTTTTCGAATTATTTTCTTTTTTTTTCCCCATTTCTTCTCATTCCTTCTTGTTCCTTTTCAAAATTTTCACTCTCATTATACCTGGTAAACGGATCATTCAGTTCGCGTACGAGTCGAGTTAAGTTTGGGTCGAGTCATGTTTCAGGTCAAGCGACATTTCGGGTCGGTTAGATTTGGGTCAGGTGAACTTCAGTTCGGGTCTATTTCGGATTAATTGATTTTTTGTCCAATAAGATTTTCATGCAAAAATAAGCAACTTTGTCAGAAATTTCGGTTCAGGTATCGTTCAGTTCGGATCAATTCGACTTTTCGGATCCACTTTCGGTTTTTTGTCTATTTCGGATGTCGGGTCGGATATGGGTCTGGGTCATTTGGTTTGAGTTTCGCGTCTTGGGCTAGTTTTGCCAAGCCTAACTGTCGCAGAATTTTTTTAAGTATTTTTGTTCCTTTTTATTACCTTTTATTTCTTCCCATTCATTCACACTCCTTCAAGAAAACTACAATTCCTTCTCATTGCATACCATTCCTTCCTCATCCTTCTCATTCCTTTCCATTCTATACCAACAAGAAGAACATAACTTAATTACTAAAAGTAGGGGTAACCCATTTTGGTCGAAGGAAGAAAAAAAGGAAAGAGAAAAGAACAGAAGACAAAACTATGAAACTAGAAAAAAGAGACCATTACTTTACAAAACCAAAAGCTAATTCCTATTCTAGGGCGTTCTTGAGCCGATAAGGTGAGTCAACTCGAAGGCCAACCAACCTATAACTTCTCTTATCTTTTTGTCTTTTCTTATGTTTTTGTTTAATTTTGAAATTTAGGAAGACATAATTTTGATTACGGTAGCATCCCTGCCCGATGTAAGCATTTATTTTTATCATTGTTTCCTTATGCTCTTGCACTTTACGTTGTTGCACATTGTTATGAACTTTGTTTCACTAATATTCCACGCTCAATTTTAATAGTATAATGCTTTTAGTTTATCAATTTAATTAGTAGAGGTCATTTGCGATAAAGGGCGATAGTGGGATGCATCCCTTCTAGCCTCATACCATCAGCCTTGTTTGCTCCAAGTTAACAGAGTCATATGGTTCCCACACCATGTACTACTTGGGGAGATTTCAAAGGCATAATTGTCATGAAGGGGCAATGCTAGGGTGTATTCTATCTTATCCACATCCCTGCGCCCTTGAATCTTGACCTTTGATTCAAGCCAATTATCAAATGGTCCTCACATCATCTATTACTTGGGAACCTTTCAAAGATATTCTTTTATTGGGCAATCTTCTTTCAATCTTAGGGTCTGATTAAAGGAGTGAATTGTTGGTTTTGTGTCTTTTTCCCCAAATGAATCAAAAAATTACAAACGAGTATCTCCTGTTTTATGTAAACTATTTTTAGGGCCCCTTAATTTGATAATATATTTTGAAGTACCTTTTTTATTGTGGAAACTATGAAACAGTGCTTCTCCGGGGACAGGCCTTAACTTATCCGGTCTGTTGTTGGCGGAAAAATGGAAACATTAGTGGAATGACAATAATGCCCATTGTTGGTTGGGTGGAAAGAGAAAGTGAGTGTGGGGCCCACAACGGTCAAAATAATAGTTATGAAAGCGTGCCCTTTTGCCCAACACCTATCTGCCTTCTCTCTCCTTTCTCCCCCACTGGAACTCGACGCACCTCCATTGAAGCAAGCTTCAAGGTAAATTTTTTGTTTTTGAAGTGTGAAATTTAAAGTACACGCTCCCTATATGGTGTTTCTGTTTGCTGCACTCCAGATGTATGTACTTCCCATTCTAGATCTGGAACTTTAAAAAGTGGGATTTTTTTTTTTTTTTGGGTTGGAGAAATGGAGTTGTCATTGAATTTTGAAGGTTTGTTGGAGAACTGGAAGGTGGTAATTGAATTGAAGTGGACCCGTGAATTTTTTTGGAAATTATAATTTGGAATTTGATGGTATTTCATAATTATGTTTTATTTTTGATTTTTTAACAATTTGTGATAATTTGAAAGGTTTGAGAATGGAAGACTCTTCATCATCAAGGAGCAATTTAGATGAAGTAGTAGTTTGTCAAAGATGCAATTATAAAGGTGTGAGGAAGGTCTCTCACTCAGGCCAAAATCTTGGAAAAGTGTATTTCAAATGTGCCAGGTGTGATAAATTTCTAAAATAGGCAGCAAATCAAGGGCCTCAGAAGAGGCAACTGGTGTTTGACATAGATGAAGTAAGGAAGGTGCTTATGGAGATGAGGTTGATGATTAAGTTTATTGAGAAGGGTCAAAGCTTAATTGCAGTTTTATTGATTGTCGTCATGTTGTTAATTTCTATGGTGGTGATGATGTAATATATATCAATGTGTGCCTTGTTTTGGTGATGAAGTCCAAATTTTGAGTGAATGAAAAAATTGTTCGAGCAATTTTTGAGTACTTGTTACATTAATACTTTATAAAAATGCTAATAACTGAAGAAATGAACAAGTTCTGATCAAGTCACAACAAACATAGCTGTTAACATCTGAAAGGCATGAAGTGGTAGACATTCATAGAGAACTTCCCTCAGTTACAACCAAAATATGAGGGATAAGCTTCTAATAAGTTTATAAAATCTGAAAGGCAAAATTAACAGTTGGTTGTTACATATTACAATAATTTATGCACTTAGCAAACACAGCAAAACAAGTTCATATAGAATTAAGCTTGGCTAGATTGGGTTGGGGGTGCAACTGTGGCTATTGATGTCCCAGGGATGGCTCTGTGGGTCTTCCTTGGCCTTCCAATTGGTCTGCCACCGGTCTTCTTCTTCCTCTTATATCTCTCCACTAGCCTACCACTGTGATCTCCAGGCCTCCCACAGGTCAAGCTGTTATGGCCCAGTTGCTTGCATTGCTTGCACCTTTTAGTGCTTGCAAAATTGTCTGCTGCCTTAACCTTTAGCTTGTAGGAGTCAGGACCAAGATTGTAACTCTCTTCTATTATGCTTTGCTGGCCTTCCTCTTTTCCTCAGCTCAAATGGTGGATCAAATATAGGCAAGTTTGTTTCTCCCTACATGCATGGGTTAGAGATGGGATGAATGATATTGTCACACAATTTCCTATAATTTTTAGTTGAAAACCATGGAGTATAATGATCCTCTAGCTTTCCTTTCATCTTCAAATGCATCTTGCACTATGTTTGCAAGGCAAGCCCGTTATCTACCATCTCTTGCAGTCACAAAATTGATCCCTTAACTTCACTGTGAAGTTGGTGCAACCCTCAACAACATCAAATTCCCCTTTTCCAACATGAGCAACATTTAGACAATTCCTAAACTCTTCTTCAATCAACCTCAGTTTTTTTTTTTTTTCAACAAATGGTGTGACCTTTCCCTCCTCACAAGATGCATTCTGAAATTCTTTATCAAATCTAGCCCCCATAAGTTTTCTGATCTCTTCCAACATGGTAAACATTGGCTTTCCCCTAAGTTCGGTAATTGCATTATTGAAACTTTTGACAAAATTATTTGTATTGTCATCAGATTTTAGGTTTACATCAAACTTAAACCTAACCCAGTGCTGTAATGGTTCGTTGTCCCTTAACCAATGATATGCTGCAGACTCTCTCTCCTTAGTCTTATTAATAGCCTTTAAATGAACCAAGGAAGAGTATACATTTGTAGCAATGTAAAACAAACAGTGGAACCATGTACCTTGCAATTAGAATGAAAGGGGAGAAAGACACCGTCAGCACAAGCATATTATACACCTGGAAAGCTTTAATTTAATTTTCATACAGACTGTTTCACTTACTAGGGTAGTTGGCTGTAAAGTTCTTGTAGAAATGAAGCACATATATCCTTCTTGATGCTTGGGGCATAACATTCTTCAAAGCTTTAATGATGTCCTGCCAGTCACATTAAGTAAATAGTTATGGCCATGTAAAAGACTCATCATTAAAAAAAAAAGTATGTGTTATTACCTCGTGTCTATTAGACATAATAGTGTAGATGGAGCTATTCTCCCTAGCATCCAGTGCCCTTACAAGGCCTTCAGGAAAACAACTCCATTCCTCCTCATTCTCTTGTGGTGTAATCCCATAAGCTAAGGGAAACTGACCATTGTTTCCATCCAAGCCTATAGTTTCATTAGGACTCCCTTGTATGGACCTGAACAAGTTGGATACATCATTGTCAGCTAACACACAGTATAATGGAATAGATCAATTGTAACAGGCATGAAAACAGACAGAGATATGTGTTATACGCTTTAAATGGCAGCATCAATGCCAATCAAGGGTTTGCAATACTATCTAAAAGTTGTTATGGCTGACCCAATACAAATTTGGCACCTTTTGAATGTAGGATTCCTCCTTGGAGCTTGATCTGTCTACTTGATAAAACAAAAGGACTCAGGGTTCCTTGCTTTGTACTCCTCTATATACTGTGGAAGTTTTTTGTACCCGTCATCATGAGAACCCTCAATTTGCATTTTCATAAGTTTCCTTGCCCTCCAAAGAGTGTGCTTTGGCACTCTCACCCATACTGTGTCATGATGAAGTCCTCCATATTCTTAACAGCAGCATTTGGATTTGCCCCATAATATGATAGAAGGAAGATTACAACCCATCTTGAGCTAGCACTTTTTTTAGCTTCAGTCCTACCACAAATGTGCTTCCTTGAATGTCTCCTAATCATCCATGTACTCTTGTCAACAAACATAGATGCATGTATTCTCCATGTGCAGTCCATACTTGCACACTTTTGGGTGTACCTCTCCTTCTGGCATTCCTAAGCTTCCTCAAAGAAATTCCTTGCTGCACATAGTAGTCCTTCATAGCTATTAGAAGGTCTTCCTTACATGCAAATTTGTCACCTTCTTTCAAACTCACACTGCCATCTCTATTCCTACCCCATAACCTCCCTTGTTTGAACACTTTTGCCAGCTTACTTATAATTACATGACCCTCATTACCATCTGCATCCTCATGATATCCTCTGCTCTGTTTCAACCTCCAAATTTAATTTATCAAGCACCCCATTCTCATCTGACTCCTCATCTAATGATGCCTCATTAGACTCCTCCTGTTTATCTCATCTGAGTAACTATCCTCACTATCTGACTCCAAATCTTCTCTACTGGCTCCTCCACATTCTCATCAACATCGCTCTCAAACACATCGAACTCAGGAATTTGTGGCTGACCCAAATTTAACACATCAAAATCATGAAATTCATCTAAATCAAGCCTTACTATTGACAAATCTTCCTCTGAGTAGGCGAATGTTTGTGATTGACCAACATTTAGGGGCTCAGTTATACTCTTCTTTCTTCTTGCTATTCTCACAAAAGAAGGTTGATAGTGCCTCTTCTCAACTGCAATTAGGCTTGTCTCAAACCTTGTTAAGGGTCTTCTTGGGGTTATCACCAATTGGGATAGAGCTTTAGTAGGTTGCGATGATGAAGGTGTAGTAGGGATATGTGTTTTATTTGTTGGGCTAGTTTAAGACCTTGTCAAGGGTCTTCTTGGACTTAGCAGCAACTAGGATAGACCTTCAACAGGTTGTGAGGAGGAAGAAGGTGTAGTGGGACAGGTGCTTGGGTTGATGGACTAGTTTGAGACCTTGTGAATGGTCTTCTAGAACTGTTCATAACTTCAAAATAGTTTTTCTCAAGCTATAATGAGGAAGGAGAAGCATTTGGTTGGGTTTGTTGTTCTTTATTACTACTAAGTTGTTGAAACTGATAGACAATGGCGTTCTCTTTTGCAGCCCTAAGAAGGGGTCTCCTTATCTTTAATTTTTGCCTTCCAAATGCGGAAGGTGCTTTTATTAACTCAGGACTATCTTGTAATTTGGGCTGGTCTTATCCTAGTGCATTTGGGTCTCTCATGCATATAGATGATGGGGTTACAATCAAATTATTAGCCCACATCCTAGCTTCAGTCAACGAGGGCTCAACTGTAGATTCATATGGGCTTTCTGATTACACAGTTCCTTTTCCTTTTGTTTGAAAATGTCCAAATTTTCAACCACTATTTGCAGCTAACTAGGCTCATGCAAATCTATAAATAGGGATCACAAAACCCTTTAATGACTCTCACTGATGAACTAACATCACCCAATCATTGTCAAAATTAAGTGGTCATCTCTAATTCTCTCTCCTAGGTGGATGCCATTTAGATCCAACATACTTATGAAATGTTACCCCCGGTTCCATAGCTAATACATTCACATCCCTAAACAGATCTATGGCCTGGTACTTATCCAAATTCATATCAACTATGGTAAGCATTCTGTCCTTGTAATAAACCACTAAATTTTTATTTACCTGTTCAAACAACATCACAATCATCCCTTTAGAACATTTAAATCTAACTAACAAACAGAGTGTGTAACACACATAGTTGACACCCTACATTCATATTCAGATGCACAGTACACACAACTTGTTGGTAAATTTAGCTCTGGTTTTAACATTTAACTCATTCAACACCATAGAATCATATACAATAGCTTCTTCACATCACTTTTACATTTAAAACATAGTGTTACTTAATCATACCCCATTGAAACCTTAAAGAATTAATAGGGATCAAAACTAAAATAATTTCAAAATTGAAATAATCCACGCACAATTCGGCAGTAACTGACACTCTAATTACTAAGTATAACCATAAATTCACCAAACCCTTTCAAACCCTAGAAATTATTTAACCCTTTAACAAATTAGAATCCAATATCACCCTCAACTTCACCCATCACTAAATTGACAGCAGAAAATAATACCATAACTTTAGAAAAGTGCTAAACAAGTTCAACACAACACTACATCAAAGAAAGACATGCATGAAAGGAAAAATCACGCACCATGGTTATCTGATTTTCTTAGCTCCACAAATTGTAGTCCACTGGAACTCCTTCCTCCTCACCAGTGATGACGATCTTCACCTTCTCTTCACCAATAGGCTACTAAATTGCCACACAAGATTTGGAGAAGAGGCAGAGAGCAAGAGAGAGAACTGGGTTTTACGGGGCTCCAAAGTGGTTGGTGTACTTCTTACCCCAACCTTCAAAAATAAGGGCATCAGAGTAATTTAATGATTCAGACGAGGCTTTTCTCCGAAAAAGCACTGTTTAATAGTTTCCACAATAGTAAAGGTACTTCAAAATATATTGTCAAATGAAGGGGCCCTAAAAATAGTTTACATAAAATAGGAGATACCCATTTGTAATTTTTTACAAATGAATCCATTGACGACTCTACGTCAACCATTAATATGCCCAAAAAAAAAAAAGATTTTCTAGATGCAGGCAAATTAGTTACTAGACTAGGAATTGGACTCCCTAATCCAATAGTTTTTCTTGTTTAGGCCAAAAAGCTCATTATGTTATGGGCCAGGGAACACAATAGGGTCCCTAGAAGCCTTCATGTCCTTGTTTTGATTCTACTCTAAACAGGACTTGTTGCTTATGCTAGGAACCTGAACTTATGCTAGCCCAACTGTTGATTCTTTTTTGCATCAATCTGATTTAATTCTTAAAAATAAATAAATAAATAAAATAAAATCTTAGTTCTGTAAAGCCATTCGTGGGGGACAATGCTTTGGGTCCTGGTCATAGTTCTTACAATGACGACTCCACTACTGACTTGTTAAGAGGGTAAGACTGAAAAATCAAATTGGAAAATTTAAGATTCTCTTTTTGTGTTACGAATATTGCATTTAGAAACTATCCAGTACGGTATTAATGAGTATCTGCAGGCAGAAGCCTATTTTTAGCCCTCTTTTTATGGAAAAAAATAATTGTTACTAAGTGGGTCCACTCAACTTCCAACTATGCAAGCGGTTGTTCTTCCTACTCATGGCATATGCACTTATGTCCATTTGAGGACATGAAATCCCACCAAACATGCTAATTGTGCTATGCAACCCATGGATAACAAAGTATTTAGACCAGAAGAGACTATTTAACCGTACATAAAACTCATTATGACATAAAACTCTGAGCTAGATTGAACTTGGTATTTATGTTTGACTATTTGTTTGTTCTAAACTCAAATGGGCCAATTAAATCGACCTTAAGCCCATACCCATGTATTAAAGCATGAGGTCTCCAAGGAAAAGTCATCAAATTGAGTGTAGGAAAGGCCTAGGAGAGGTTAGCATCGATTAAGCATTTAGCTTAACTTATGAGCACAATCATGGCATAGGCTATACAATTCGATTGGCTTCCTTTGGGGCTCATAAAGGTGTAACACCTTGAATGTGGCTTAAAAGATTTGAAGTGATTGCCTATATCACCAAAAGGTGCACCTACTTTTTCAGAAAGTCTATTCTTGAGAATTTCGCAGTTAAGCGTGTTTGTCATATAGAAATCTTATAATAGATGACCGCTTGGAAAGTATCTCAGGCAAAGTGTGGGTAAGAACAATGCATGCCAGAAAAGGCATGTGGTGATTTGTGGGGTCAGTCGGTAATTCTTAAGGTCGTTCCTGGTAACTCACTGTGAGCTAGAAGGAGTCGATGCATTATAAAAGGTCAGTTAAATCTTTTAGGGAGCCCACCTTAGCTTTTAGGCCTGGCACACAGATCATTCTAGGTTCAGGCTCTAACATCATTTGATGTCAAATCATATCAGTCTAGGGTTGGCCCACTTAGGAATTCTAGTGGATTTTAATGCTCAAGATTGCATGTTGGGTCATAGGATAATGCTAAACTAACATGGTAATCCACTTGGGCCTCTCTATTATCTATGCACATGCATCATAAATCTAGTCCCACAGTCATGCATGAGTTCATTGGAACCCATAAAGTCCATAGTGTTCCCCATCAGACTTTAAAGAATCATGAGCTATTAAATTATAAGCGAAGTATGTAATACAGTCATAATTTCACGCATTCAATTAATATATAGATACATAATTCTTACATAATCCATACTTCTTGCATCATGCCATGCCCTAGGTTTAGGATTCACGTAATACTTATACACATATCTCATGCATAAGTCCATACTCCATGCATCATGCATCCATCCCCTATAGCTAGGATCCATATAAGAATTCATCGAGATCCATGTAGATACCCAAAGGAGCTAATTCTAGGCAAGTCAAATCAAACCTGCATTTAAGCCTAATTTAGTCCCTTGATTCATCCAAACTCAGGCTCATAAGTTGGTCATTAAGCTTAACTCATAATCCAGTCTAGAGTGTAAGGACTAATTTCAACCCCGATCCATCTAGACCATGCTTATTCCTATATCTCGCCTAGCCGAACCTAAGCTTTCTTTCCAAAGAAACTATTCTCGCCTTTCCACCTAGCCTAAGTCATTAGTCACTCCCTCTACTATAGCCATTCCATCGTCACTACACTGAGCTTTTTGAATTATCTCCATGTTACGTAGGATAGTGAAGTTTATGGTCTACCAGAGACATCTAGACGTTGCTTAATTAAAGAAATTTATAAAGCTCTTTCTAGGCTAAGGATAAAGTAGGGACTAGACTCTCCAAAGGCAAAAGGCAGTGATATAAGATGCAGGACAATAAGACATAGGACGTCAACTTTAATAATTCAAGAGCTAAAGAAGAACAAGGACAGACCTCCTCATATGATGAGCAAGAGGAACCTCATACTTAAGAACCACCAAAAGGAAATATGAACGGTGATAAGAAGTAGAAAACTCCTAAGTCTGATCCACACATAGACTGGATTGGGAATTACTCAAAGAGTCATCCATGTTTAATAATTAATCATTTCTTTAACTATGAGAAATCCACATCAATCCCTAAGGGGAACTACCCCCAAAATTTTCTATGTCTAACATCAAACTCGATGAAATTAAAAATCCTCACCGTCATCTAAGAAATTTTGTTACTGTCGAGACTCTGAAATACATAGAAGGGGATATAATCTACATCATTTTTCTTTGGCATTCAACAAGGAAATCATGAAGTGGTATAATGCTATTGACCCACACAAGTTCACCAATTACGAAGACTGCCCGAAAGAATTCCTCAATCAGTTATCAAACAATGTTGACCTTCTCATCACTTTAATGAATTTAGAACTCTTAAATAAAGAGGAAAAATAGTCTTTCTTAGAATTCTTAGTGTAGTAGAGGCCCAAGCCACCCAAATTATAGGCAGCCTCTCTAAGGAGGATTAAGTCAGATTAATAATTAAAAACCTCTTATCGACATACCAACAACATCTGAAATTTCAAACAATAACAAGTTTTGCTATGTACTTTGATGCAGACATGCTTGTTGAAAAAGAGTTATCATCCATCAAGGCATCCAAAAACTGGAAGGGCTACCAAAATAAATCAAAAGAGTATTGATATTGCTAGTGGGAAGGAAGTACATTCACTAATACGGCTCAATAGACCCTATTAGAGTGACCTATACTTAAGCTCTTAAATGCCTCCTCTCCAGGGGAAAAATTGAACTGCCACTACTTGAAACTAAAAGTATTGGGATCCCAAAAAGTTCTACAAATATTGTTGAACTTTAGGTCACAAAATCAAAAATTATTGGGCTTTCAAGAATAGGTTAGAAGACATATTTATATCAGGGTAGCCTCCCCTCACTAAGGCTGCCTAAAGTCTGAACATCCAATAATATACACACCCACTTGGTTTGCATGATAGTATTTTAGCCATTTTAGTTCACCAAATAGAGAGAATGACCCATCAATTTAGATAACAGGTGTAGATAGACTCAATGTTTAGGTTTGCATGTCATTACACAATTTTTAGGAACACGGACTATGGAACAGTGACGAAGAAAAGCCTCCTCATAAGAGGCCTTGAAGTCAGTCCAATTTAAGAGTAAAGGGTGAGAACCCATACTTGGTTTATGGTTGTTTCTTGAGTCATGGAATTTCTTTCTCTTATTTTGCATCCTAGTTCAAATCTTATGTCACCTTAATCATTAATAAAATATCATCTTTTACTAGTCCCATTATATATGCCTTTTTTATTCTTTTTTGCAGAATGCTTTTTGTCAAGAGTTGTGCACCGGGATGGCTTTGGATCATCCCACTAATAAAATGGGTCGAGTGAGGTCAATTAAGCATGAAAATGGGTCAAATTGAGACATTGACCGAATGACTCGGACGCGCCCATTAGAAATCTTAATTAAAGGCATCCAAACTCCAAAATATGTCAAAGGTTCATTTCTAGAGGCCAAAACTAAACATTTTTCTATGACCTCAATGATAATGCCCAACTGGAAAAACAATTTTCAAAATAAATTAGTGTGCATCTCATGTATGTGTTGAAATTTTATAATCTTATTATTTTTTTCCCTAAATGTTTGCATGCTTTTGGACTTTGAAATTATTAAAATATTAATAAAATCTTGTACAGATTTAGCTTGAAATTTAAGAATTAAACTAACTTTGATCACTGCATGAACATAATTGGACTACAGCTACAAAAGGAAAATGAAAACATATTATTATCAGAAGAAATAGTAAACAAATTGAATTTGACTTATTATTATTTAAGAAGTAGAAATAACTTCAATTCATTGTTTCCAGAAAAAGAAAAAAGTAGTTATATCTTTACAGTTTATATTTTTAATCCTACTTTATTTTAAATTTGTAACCGTTAAACTAATTGAATAAAGAAAAAATCATTTAATATTGATACTTGAATATGGGTAATAAAATATAATTATTATTGATTAATTTAAGTTAATACTTATTGATATCATTATGTTAAATTTGTGAGTGTTAAAATAATTGAATAAAGAAAAAATCACATTATTTGATGTAAATGGAAGACAATTAATAGGAGACAACCAATAAAAACTTATCACTTGTCAAAACGCCATCAACCTATTCAACCCATTCAGTTTTATATTATATAAAATAACCCACAGAAAAAAAAGGAAAAAAAATGAAATGACTTTCGAAGAAGAAGAAGAAAATACAGGAATGGAGGATTAGGCTAGAAAATTACAGTGACACTTCTTCTATAACACATTTTTACAAATAATGTTTAACCAAAAATTCAAAAATTGCTGAATTTTAGTAAAAACTTTAATAACCAACCCCGCCCAAAAGGGAGCAAACAGATTTGCTAGAAAAGCGATTTTATCTAGTAATTTTGTCAATCAGGTTAAACTGATGATGGCAATTCTTTGACCAAAAAAATTCCATGAGAAGAAATTTGGGAATAATATCTTCACACATTTCACCAAAGAAAACAAAAGAAATGAGAAAAAAGAAAAATCTAGATTTAGACAAATATAGCAATGAGAATAAGGCAAACTCGACTAGCAGCAAAAGATGGATGAATGCACAGATTGCTAACAATAATTAAATTAAAGGAGGTCAAGATCCTCAAAGAAATTGAAATCCTCAAGCAATTTGAAATATTTGAGGATTTTTGGGAAGGATACTATAGATACCTTCGTTTTGTGTTGCCATTAACGCAGAAAGGGAAGAGACTGGTGATTGCAGTCAGTTTTGGGTCATTAATGAGGACAAGCCTTGACCGGACAACGGGGGGTGTTTGGTAACAATAGCTGTTTGGAAAAAAATAGTTGCTTGGGAGGATTTTAGCTGTTTTGACCAAGTCAAACAGCTAATGGCTGTTTGGCTCTGTTTGTAATAGCTGTTTGGCTCCAAAAAGCTTTTTTGAAAAAGTTATTCCCATTAGCCTTTTGAGAAGAGCTTTTTGTAAAAATTACATAATTGTCCATAAATTTGAAAAAATTACATACATCTCATCAAAAACTAATTCACAAATAAGGGCATAAATGAAAATCTATCAACATGTTTTTTAGAGACAGCTCGTTTTTACCAAATACTTTTTCTAAAAATAGCTAATTCAAACAGCTAAATAAACAGCTAATTTAAACAGCTAACAGCTAACACAAACAGCTAACAGCTAACAGCTAACAGGGCCAACCTGTTTAAGGCCCCAACCCTTTGAAAACATAAGCATGCATTGACCTTTTTTTTAAAAATAGAATCGACCCAGGCAGTCCAATGGGGCCTCCATCTTATTCTCTAGCCCTAATTCTTTCCTATCATGAAATCAAAGAAATAAAGAAAATAAAAGAGAGGCTAGCTTAATAATCTGTTGGGGAAAGGGATTCAGATTAACTTTGTGGTACCGGATATGTCAACAAGTCTTAAATGACATCACTTTCCGTAAGACTTATTTGCTGTGTACCACAAATAGTTTTCGGGATAAAACGCGATGGACAAATGTATATGTTCATATTTTCTCGAGTTCAAACGATGGGAAAGTGATTCATGAGAATGTGTTTTTGCACACCTTATTCCCATCTTATTATCATATCCTATATGTGTTTGTTTGTCTCCTTATTCATGACTTTTATAACATGCCAAAAGGCATCATGCCATTCAGATCAACTTTGTGCTACCGGATATATCAACGAGTCGTGAACGACATTACTTTCCGTAAGACTTATTTGCTGTGTACCACAAATAGTCTTCGGGATAAAACGCTGATGGACAAATGTATAGGTTCATGTTTTCTCGAGTTCAAACTATTGGAAAGTAATTCATAGGAATGTGTTTTTGCACACCTTATTCCCATCTTGTTATCATATCCTATATATATTTTTCTGTCTCCTTATTCATGACTTTTATAACATCTCAAAAGGCACCATGTCAAAAAGCACCATGCCAAAAGGCACCACAAAGGATATGATAGGTCAAAAGGCACCATAAAGGATAGGATAGGATAAGGAGGGTTAAACTTGAAAAGGTACCTTGCTTATTCACCTTTTCACGAACTGGATTGAATAAGGCGGGTAAACTTGAAGAGGCACCATGCTTATCCACCTTTTCGGATAAGCACTAGAAAATCTGCCACTTTTATTTTATTCTTGAAAAATTCCAATAATCCCCCGCCTTTTCCAACATATAGCACAAACTCTCGCCATTTCAACAAATACACAATCACAACCGAGAACACAAAGAGATTTATGCATCATGAAAGTATCTTGCGATTTGAACTTTCACTTAGTGGACATAATTTCAATTAGTCTGAATGTAATAGTAAATAAGTCTTTGAACTATACATCCTTTTTGACTAATTGGATATATCTCACACATAAACCTCAAGATACACTTAGAATTTTGACACAATTTAGGGCCATGTATCCATATCCTTAGTGAGTGTACCAAGCCATGCCCCATTTGGCCCTCGAAGCGGTCACACTTCACACTCACATAGGTAGACTCTTTATACTCACTTTGATACTTATATTTAATTTATATAATCGGCATGATCAAAATGACATTTCATCATACCATCACAAAATGTAATTCAAACTGAAATTATTCGCCCAAGCATAAGTCTATTGCACCTTATAATTCATCTCAATAACTTATACATGATCAAACAACCAAATTGATACTCACAATCTTGGACATGATCAAATCCATGTATAAGACATATAACCAAAAGATATTGCAAATTTTGACGGCCAACTTTCAACTTTCGTTTGGCCTTTTAAGACCATGCATATGAATGCATGAGATCAGCATTCTAAACATGATCAATCTTAACAATGGCAAGGGCATCAAAACTTTAGACACACTACATGACAAAATATTGATCAACATTCATGTAGAAGTCTAACTAAGCGAAGGTGGCATATACCGGCATGCATGCATGTGCTATCCACTTTGCAAAATGCATTACAAAACATATTTGTTCAAATTTCTCATAATGTTCCATGATAATATCTTACAAACTTAAATGCATGCCATTGTCAAAATTTTACAGAAACACGAATCAGACAATGAATACCATTAAACAACTGCATACATATAAATGAATACTGCTACCCATAAATTATAAGAAAAGTACTTACCTTAACTTCTGAAAAGTTGAATGTCATCTCACGAATCGTTGCCACAGCAAATAAGTCTTACGATTGTTGGGGAAAGGGATTCAGATCAACTTTGTGGAATCGGATATAATTGATACTCACAATTTTGGACATGATCAAATCCGTGTATAAGACATATAACCAAAAGATATTGCAAATTTTGACTGCCAACTTTCAACTTTCATTTGGCCTTCTAAGACCATGCATATAATTGACCTTGAATGTTGTATAAGCATTGACTAGTTCAAATTGATTTGAGCATGACTATCATATATTTAAGGTCATGGAATGATATGTTCATGTTCATGTTTTCTCGAGTTCAAACTATGGGAAAGTGATTCATAAGAATGTGTTTTTGCATACCTTATTCCTATCTTATTATCATATCCTATATGTGTTTGTCTGTCTCCTTATTCATGACTTTTATAACATGCCAAAAGGCACCATGCCAAAAAGCACCACAAAGGATATGATAGGCCAAAAGGCACCATGCCAAAAGGCACCATAAAGCATAGGATAGGATAAGGAGGGTTAAAATTGAAGAGGTACCTTGGTTATTTACCTTTTCACGAAATGGATTGGATAAGGCGGGTAAACTTGAAGAGGCACCATACTTATCCACCTTTTCGGATAAGCACTAGAAAATCTGCCACTTTTATTTTATTCTTGAAAAATTCCAATAATCCCCCGCCTTTTCCAAGATATAACACAAACCCTTGCCATTCCAGCAAATACACAATCACAACCGAGAACACAAAGAGATTTATGCATCATGAAAGTATCTTGCGATTTGAACTTTCACTTAGTAGACATAATTTCAATTAGTCTGAATGCAGTAGTAGACAAGTCTTTGAACTATACATTCTTTTTGACTAATTGGATATATCTCACACATGAACCTCAAAATACACTTAGAATTTTAACACAATTTAGGCCCATGTGTCCATATCCTTAGTGAGTGTACCAAGCCATGCCCATTTGGCTCTCGAAGCGGTCACACTTCACACTCACATAGGTAAACTCTTCATACTCTTTCAAGCACATACCCCGGTATATTATGGCATACCAACTTTACCGTTGAAGAGTCTATTAAGAGCTTTCAATCACCCTTTTCCTTACATATGGGTAATTTCAAGCACTTAAACTTTGGGATGAAAGATAAATATAATAGTGCTTGCAACCATCTATATGATAAGCTCGATCGCATTGAACTCAAGACTTGACATCTCACCAAGTGTGAGTTGGGTGCCTATCATTGGTGATTAGATAACGGGCACTTACCCATCTCCATTACTAAGGTCACTAGATAAAAAACATATCATTCCATGACCTTAAATATATGATAGTCATGCTCAAATGAATTCGAACTAGTCAATGCTTATACAACATTCAAGGTCAATAGATGTATACATATCATTTCATGACCTTGAATACATCATAATCATAATAAGATCTATCGAGACTAGTTAGTACTATAGAACATTTTGAATTCTCAAGAGATTATACCCCCGCTATTAATACGATTAAACCATCGTATTATAAGCCATGGGTAAAATCACACTAAATAGCGTATACACTTTTGAAATGGATCCATATAAATTTGAAATTTAATACGACGTCCCTTTATAAATCTCAATATTTGGGCCCACAAGATTTACGAAGTTGCTAATATTCACAACCATAACCTTTATCCAATTCTTATGGATTATTCATATGGTTATAATTTAATCCACAAAAATAATGCTCATAAAACCAAAAAAATTACCTCGGTTTTCATGGAAATTATCTTTCCAACTTATGCATACTTACAAAATCAAATATTTTGGTTTTCATGGAAATTACCTTCAGTTTCCAACTTATATATGATAAAAATATCATACCTATAACCATAATTTAATCCAATAAATTTGGATTCTTTACATGGTTACGCTTACAAATCAAAAATTTGACTTTTCATGGAAATCATATCCCCACACATATAATTTTATAATCATGCACATATCTACACTACACCTTTTAAATTGAGGATTTTCCTCTATAATCTATACCTACCTCATAGATTATCTTACAAACTCACATATGATTAAATTATCATATTAACTTTGGCATACACCATATAATCATGCTATCTAAAACACGTACATATCCATGTACATTTCTTTATAACCAACAAATATCAAATCACACTTTTAAGTTTTAGCCATAACTTTGTGTGACTTAATTTACAAAGGCAAACTTTAAACCCAAGCTGAGGATAAAATAACATGCCTTAAATTAATTTGAAACATCACATAATAAGTGGCCACAAATACCCACATTGCCATCTTAAATAAACAGTTCCTGATAAGCATCAATCTTACATAACAAAATACTCACTTTGATACTTATATTTAATTTATAATCGGCATGATCAAAATGACATTTCATCATACCATCACAAAATGTGATTCAAACTGAAATTATTCGCCCAAGCATAAGTCTATTGCACCTTATAATTCATCTCAATAACTTATACATGATCAAACAACCAAATTGATACTCACAATTTTGGACATGATCAAATCCGTGTATAAGACATATAACCAAAAGATATTACAAATTTTGACTGCCAACTTTCAACTTTCATTTGGCCTTTTAAGACCATGCATATGAATGCATGAGATCAACATTCTAAACATAATCAATCTTAACAATGGCAAGGGCATCAAACCTTTAGACACACTACATGGCAAAATATTGATCAACATTCATGTAGAAGTCTGACTAAGTGAAGGTGGCATATATCGCATGGATGCATGTGCTATCCAATTTGCAAAATGCATTACAAAACATATTTGATTCAAATTTCTTATAATATTCCATGATAATATCTTACAAACTTAAATGCATGCCGTTGTCAAAATTTTACAAAAACAGGAATCAAACAATGAATACCGTTAAACAACTGCATGCATATAAATGAATACTGCTACCCATAAATTATAAGAAAAATACTTATCTTAACTTCCACCATATGGACAATTTCAGATATGGCATGGCCTTGCATTACTACCCATAAATACTCGATCATCCAAGATAGAGACTATGATCTTTTCTAAATTCAACACTTATAAACTTATCCCACTTCTGAAAAGTTGGATGTCATCTCACGAATCGTTGCCACCAAAATAAGTCTTACGATTGTTGGGGAAAGGGATTCAGATTAACTTTGTGGTACCGAATATGTCAACGAGTCGTGAACGACATCACTTTCCGTAAGACTTATTTGCTGTGTACCACAAATAGTCTTTGGGATAAAACGCTGATGGATAAATGTATATGTTCATGTTTTCTCGAGTTCAAACTATAGGAAAGTGATTCATAAGAATGTGTTTTTGAACACCTTATTCCCATCTTATTATCATATCCTATATGTGTTTATCTGTCTCCTTATTCATGACTTTTATAACATGCCAAAAGGCACCACAAAGGATATGATAGGCCAAAAGGCACCATGCCAAAAGGCACCATAAAGCATAGGATAGGATAAGGAGGGTTAAACTTGAAGAGGTACCTTGGTTATTTACCTTTTCACGAAATGGATTGGATAAGGCGGGTAAACTTGAAGAGACACCATGCTTATCCACCTTTTCGGATAAGCACTAGAAAATCTGCCACTTTTATTTTATTCTTGGAAAATTCTAATATAATCTTAAGAGGAAGCATAGGTAAAAGGAGATCGAGAGAACTAAAAGAGGGGCCAAGGGCTTCAGAGAAAAAGAAAAGCTTACAATCACATTATAAGTTACACATGCATATAACATTAAAGTATATAACTACAATGATATGCCCTCTTTGATAACCTACATTAATTTCCTCCTTAAACCCATAAATTATCGCTTGGAGCTCATTTGAGTCTTCAAATGAGCTTATTTCTTTTATAATCACATCTGACCTTGATGGAAAGTAGAAAGATGACAAGGGTGATATTGTCACATCAATGTAAAAAGCACCAATCAAAAGAGAATTTGGACCAAACACATCAAGTTATATCATATTGATCCCATCTAAAAAAAATAAAAATAAAAAGCTCTTAAAAGAAAAAAAGGAAAAGAGATAAAAAAAAAGAAGGAAAAAAAGAACAAAAAGATAAATGTCAAATAAACGATAGCAAAAGGAGATAAAATTGTTTGTTTTTTAATGGAAAAAAGGAGACAAAATTGTTGGTTCACACAAATTTACTCAGCCAAGCATACTTAGGAATTTTATAACAGTTATATGGGCCTTCATTTCAATTCATTTTCTTTGGCATCCTAACGTCAAAGCCTACCAAAACAAGTCAACCTGGATACATTCTTCTTTTAAGTTGCATCTTTTTATCTTGAACTATAGCTAACCTAATTCCATATCATATACACAGACAACCTTCACAATGGCATAAACCTGAAAAATCATTTCCGCACATATTCACTTATGTTGTGATCCTTTGGCCTTCCTTTAAAAAAACAAATTAGCTTCTAAGGGCAAAGAAGTGTTCCCTTAACCTACTTAAACTTGGACAAACCATTTACCAACTTTGCCAGCCATCATATCACCATTCTAGAATGTAAATCTTTGCCTCAATCATGACTACAAGTTTAAGAGTTAGACACTCATTCCCTAGTTTTAGCCTCTTCATGTAGGAACTCACTCTTTAGGTAAAACAGGAGATTACCATTGTTTAAAAGCACTTTTCCAAAAGTGGGAGCACCTGTATACATGATTTAGATGCTTCCCTAAACTATAAATTTGGGGCTACCTTATCAAACTAGAGCACTTCAGTTACAAATTAAATGTTGCTTTTTTATTTAAATAATAATTCCATATACTGAATAACTGAAACCCCTTAATCAGGTGTAGGTCACTCTTATACTTAGCCCGTCTTAAGCCAAATTGTAGATATATAGCATTGTGCTTAACCTAGCACACCTACACTCTTTCAGGCCTATACCCAATTGACTTTATACTTAGCATTAGCAACCCTAAGCAACATGCATTTAGGTCATCAACATATGGCACACACTTTCTTCGACTAGCAAAGTGTCATGCATAGGTACATGAGTCTCCATTCCATCACCACTTTGCTCATCACCTTCTCGCTTGGGAGCCTTGGTTTAAGAAGTATGAAGCATGAGCATAATGATTATATGTTCAAGAAAGTATATACAACCCTTATCAACATCAAAGGTCTCCAGAAGATTGACAAGCTCGTCAGCAACTATCTGATGAGACATCTATACTTTGCCCTTTGCCCTAGTATGGCTTGGTCAAAGTAGGGGTTCCACCATCAAATCAAGTTTCATACAAGCATTTTATCCCACACATCAAAAGCAAAATTTGTCTGCAATCCACTTTGACTATAATTAAAACAATTAAAATGATCATCATCATTATTCTAGCATAAGAGGAAAAATACTGAGATAATCTTCTAATAACCAAGTTTGGACATCATCAACATGCACTTAGCTCCTGTCAAAGGGGACAAGATCGAGTTTTGATCTTTGCCTAGTCAAGTTCAGGGACTAACCCACCAACATTCAGCTAGCTCCCGCCATAAAGGGGATAATACCAAGCCCTTAATCTTTGCTCGGTCAAGTTCAGAGATGAACCTCCCAATATGTAGCTAGCTTCCAGCACAAGGGGAGAATATTGAGATTTTGCTCTTTGTCCAGTCAAGTTTAGGGTCCAACCTCAAACATTCGGCTAACTCTCACCATAAAGGGATAATATCATGCTTTCGACCTTCGCCACATCAAGTCCAAGGAATGACTTCCCACTTGCCACAAAAGAAGACAATTTTGAGTTTTTAACCTTCATTTGCTCAAGTTTTAGGGGCCAACCTTGCAACATTCAATTGGCTTCTGGTACAAAGCGGATAATATTGAGCTTTTGACCTTCACCCATGCTCGATGTCAATATGCATGAATTTCATACCTCATTTGTATTACCTCGAATTTCTAATTTCTTTCTTTATTACTAATATGAGTCTATGTGGCAACGGAAAACCTAAATGGGGTGTTACTGCCATGCTTTCTTCATGGAAATACTAGGCTGAGTGTCAACCAAAACATTAATGTAAAAGATTCTTCAATAATACTGCAATTTAAAGATTTCAACCATGATCATAACAACGACTAAGCTAAACAAAATCCATTACAAGTTCCTTCTCAAAACAAACTACTTGATCCAAACTATAATTTAAATGACAGAGCCTCGCTCTAACTTTAGGTCCTCGTTCCCATGCGCTTACATTTCACCTGAAAACAAAATATTTTACAAAAATGAGATAAACTCAATAACAACCACCCCTAATAGTTAAAACACGCACACAAATTCATTTCAAACCATTTTAGGGGTGGGGCAGACAACAGACCACATTTATACATTTTTAGTAGAAGCATATTGTCATACAAATCTCTTTTATAAACATTCAGGTTCTTAAGAGTGAACGACGTCACTGGTCTCATGACCTGTGCTTGAGTTTAACACAGCCGCTTAACCTCAACCTGACCTGCCGTCGACTTCGACGATTACCGCTTAACCATACCTTGGCCTACCGTCAATATGGACGGTTATCGCTAACCTGACCCACATTCCAAAAGGGCACGTGGCCGCTCACACGCATGCACTTTTACTCGGGGAAGGCTAATGGCCTTCAATAACATAAGCATAGCTCACAATCTCACCCGTAAGGCCATTTATACATATATTCATATTTGCCCGGAAATTTCAAGTCAACGTGTGCATTCCAACCCAACCTAATTCAATCCCCAAAGCATTTCCACAATATATATTTTTCTTGACAACACAATCATTTCAAATGCCCAGACGCTCACTGATTTAGCAAAATAACTCAACACATGCCACACAACTATTTTATTCCATGTTCAACCAGTAGAAACCACCATTTCACGCATACTAAAGATGTTCAAAGACAACCCTTACCATTCTCATCAAACACGTTGTTCAAACGATTTCGAGGAAGGGTTAGGGCGTGATTGTTACCTGGAAATTTGTAAACTTACAGGCTCAGTTTCGTAATTTGGCCTAATAATTAACACTTGGACCTAAATAGCATCCGCATTTAGTCCAAATATTATGAACCACGTCTACATCCCATTCCTCGCTTATAAATAATTTTTCTACAATTTTTAGAAACTCTTAGAAATTTTCAAACGTGGTTATTGCACTATCCAGTGCAGGTCAGAAATTATATGCGACTTCTAGAAACCATGGCTAGAGCTCCCAATGTCGAAACTCAACGATTTTACCCATTGTAGAAAGGTCAATTCATTCCCTACAATTTGTATGTTCAGTTCTTCTCCTGAATCTGCCAATTACAAGGTCAAAAACCTCAAAATTTCTACCCTGCCACTGACTGTCCTAATCTAGATAGTCCCCAGTAATCTACCCATAATTTTCTTAATTTAAGTCCAATTCCATTGATTCAAAAGCCATAGTGTAGAGGAAAGTTTGACCTAACTACTATAAAAAATTTGTAATTTTTGGGCAAGTACAACACCGTGGAAAATGTTTTGAATTGGAGGCATATTCTGTCTCCAATCACTAAAATTCTGCCCAAAACCATTAATCCTAAAGTGTGCTCCTTATATGCTATGTTTTTGATAACAACCAATCAATGACTACCCATATCGATCTCAATGATCCTATGTCTCCCATTAATCCAAGTCAAGCCAAGGTTTTTAATTAAGCAAAACAAAAATCAAATATGGCTAGTGTGCTCATTTTGACTCGGTTTTTGGGAGAAGAGCGATTAATTGTCACACCCTTGAAGATTAAAATTTGAAAAATTGTAAAACTCATATTAAAATTTGCACACTTGAATTCTTAACCCAAAACCATAAAATAGTGACAAAAACATAAAAAAAAAGACTCTAACTTTTAGGTCTTGTATGCATGGGGGTGCATGGGTTGCATCCCACTTACCACAAGTAAGGAGGGGAAAGAGGGAGAATGGTGGCTGCTTGGTGGTTACGAGCAGTGGCAGGGCAGCGATGGTACTTAGGGCTGGCGGCTGCTGCCGTGGTGGAGAGAGAAAGAGAGCCGTGAGATTGAGAGAGAGAGAGAGACATGCGTTTGAGAGAGGGAGAGAGGCGAGAGGTTGAGAGGAATAGGGAGAGAATAAAGGGGGGTAGCCGGCCACTAGGGTAAAAAGAGGGGGGAAATTTTAAAAAAATCTTGGACCAAAGGTTAAAATTAGAGGAAATTGACCCATTAGGGAGTCCACTAAAAAAGATTAAATATAAATAGGTAAATAAATATCTAAGCCTAGGGAGGTAAATAAATAATAAATCAAATAACAAATAAATCGAGGGAATATAACCCGAATAAAATTTTCAATCCATTCTTTTTTTTTTGAAATAAGTAAAATTTATAAGGAAGCCATGGAAAGGAAATCTTTCACACTGACTTGGAATATAAAGGTTAGTCCACATCACATGATTCCTCATATTAGATTTCTGAGATTTTACATATTACCCCACTTAAGAAAGTTTTGTCTCTGAAACTTTAATAAACTATAGTAAACAGTATCATTATGCAAATGAATTTTCGGGACTTTACATCATTCTACCTCGATTTACCTCAATGAAAATTCTTAAATTAGATTTTTCATTAGTGTTTTGTTAGTTTTGTAGATAATAAAGACAATTGCTCAAATGTCAGATAATGGATGTCAACTGTGTTGAAGGTTAGACAAGTTCAACCCCGCGCTAATCTTAGCGGACAATTTGGACAATTGCGAACCTAGCCCAGGTTAACTGGCGGAAAAACAAAGAAGAAGAAGATGCTAGAAATCTATCATGGGTTGCCCATGCCATATGGCACAACCATGCCAAATTCGCAAACTTGAGGCCTATATAAATCTCCTTCCCCCATTTGTGAAATTAACTAGATCTAAGAAGGGTTTAGCTCATTTTTAGGGTTCATAGGCTGTGCTTACGAGTAGAGTGGTAGAGAAGTAGTTTAATAATTTGTAGCCACAATCAAGTTGTTAAGCTTTCATGTTAATGATTTAGTGCATTTTTCCCCTCTCTCTCTGTAAGCTTGTCGAGAGCTACAAATTTAACCACTACTTCGGTTATTAAAACACTTTTTATAGCATAGAGAAGTAGGCATCGATCCACGAAGAAAGATTATATCAAAAAGGGCTAGCTTAATCCTAAATGATTTTACTAATCTAATTTATTGTTTCTATTCTTTGTAATTCTAAAATAAATCAAATCTAATGAATAAAAATTTGGAAAGGCACCCAATGATACTCCTAAATATTTTGGATTATATTCTGGAAAGAAAATAGTAAAAAGCTTTCCTAAATAATCTAGAAAAATAAAATCAGAATAGTAACTGAAATTCTAATTAAAAATCAAAACAGCAAATAATAATCAGAAAATAGATATTAAAAATGTCAAACAGTACCCTAAAATATTATTCTTTAGGTATATAAGCTTATCACTCCTCAATTTTATCCAAATAATTTCAGAAAAATCAAATCAGAAAATTACCACAGAATATCAATGCAGAATATTAAATCTGAAATTAGAAATAAAATAATCTGCATAAATATAAATACGAAAATAATCAAGAAAACTACCCTAATTCTAGGACACAATTTTCTGGACTTAACAATACCTAATATTCGTGAATTAACAATTAAAATCGAAATTTTCAGAATTAATAACCTAAAAACCTGCACATATCAATTTCACAAAGTAATTCTGAAAAATTATCAAATAACTTCCAAAAATTACGAAATTAAATATGGGCAGACTAGGACACTATATAAACCCTAGGAACTGATAAAAATCGAAAAAGAACAAAAATAATTATTTTTAGTCTAATTTCTAACAAACCAGTAATTAAATACTAAAACTGAATATAAATCAATCTAAAATTATAACCACTCTAAAAATCAAAATCTAAACTATCTAAAATTACCTAAACACTCCTAAAAGACTATACTTTTGGGGGGGGGAGGTCGATTGAAATTATATTGAAGCTAATAAAAATAGAACAAAAATTAACAACCTAATCAAATTTACTAAAAGCAACAAATAATTATCCAAAGATATCAAATTTATGAAGGATACTTAGTAGAATCTCAATCCACCATGCAAATTAATATTTATCATTAACACACAAGTTAAATTCATTCATGAGTTAAACTGTAGAAGATATCCACCGGCGGTTCTTCCCCGCTTTTCCTTAGATTCTAGTTTAATTAGGTCCAGCCCTAATATAAACCCTACTAGTTTTGATAACCCTCACACCAGCACAAGAATTTAATCAAACTAGAGCATTAAGAATTAGAAAAACATCATTTAATACTTTGTAATCAATTTACCAGTAAATCGATTTAACAAAGATCTAAAGCGATTACCTAATTAAAAGAGATGGGTTTGAACCATCCATGATTAATTAGGGTGATACCTAAGCATAAAAAACTATAACTTTTACATATTATAGTCTTCTAAACTATCAATCGAAATCGTATTAAATTAACTAGCATGCATTCTAATTAATTTAACACGAATATCATAAACGATAAACGCTAATCAATATAGAATCATGAATATGAATCAACTAGGTAATAAAGCATAAGGCTTGTTTCAAAATAGTAAATTTAGCATGGCTTCAAGAAGATTATACTAAGCACAAAAAAATTTACTCACTCATATTAAAAATAAAATTACCAAATTCACCCAAATATTCCATGCTTAACAATAAACTAAACAAAATTAAACAAAATAAAACAAGCTAAAAAAACAAAAAAAAAAATAAGGGATGGCGTGATGAAGATTATCCTGAATATAAAGGGGGTTGATGATGATTGAGGGTGAGGATTAATAGTGAGGTGAGAGGTTTTGGCCTGGGGTTTGTGACTTGCCATGAGGGTTAAGCGTGGGTTGTGAGGTGGATTATGATAGAGGTGATTATGGTGATGGGAAGGTTGAGGCGTGAGCAGATGCTAGGAGAAGATGGGCTACGTGATGATTATGGATGATGGTGGTGATGATCGTGATGATGGATGATGGATGATGATGGGTTATTTTTATAGTGGGGGAGAAGGTGGCTTTTTAGGGTTAGCCGTGTGATTGCCGTGCTTCATGATCTCTTGCTTCCTTAGACTTCTTCTCCTTCAAGACTTCTCACCTTTTCCCAACTCCTGAAACCCTAGCCCAAACTAAATAATTATGGAAATAATATTTTCCATGATTATTATTTTTGGACCGTCTTTATAGTCAAGCATGTAAAACTCGAGCCTCGACGACTTGTCTTCTCCTTTTTATTTTATTAATGCCTAACCTGGAAAATATATAAAATAAAGTAAATTAGGTGCAATAATATATATAATATAATCAAAATAATTATTAAAAACCATGTATGATTTTTGGCTTAACACTCTTTTTCTCTTTCTCTCTGGCTCTCTGTCTCTCTCTGTCTATCTGTCTCTTTGTCTCTCTCTTTCTCTCCCCTCTGCAATTTTCTCATTGCAGTTTCATATTTGTCATGTTTTTGTTCTTCGTCTAGTGGTTTGAGTTGTTTGCATTATGGTGATTTATGCTTTGAATTTGATGACTGTGTACGTAATCTCATTATTTCACTCTTTTCTACACTTAATCTCTCTAATTCTTCTTGAATTTTTGCAAAGTTATAGCTTTCTATCTCTTCTCAAGTTAGGATTTCAAAAATCAAAATTCATTTTTGTAAGTTGGAGTTTTGGTTAATTATGGGTTGGATTAGGAGTCATTACAGTAAATTAGTTGAGCATAAGTGGAACCAAGTTATAAATTCCACCCATTGCTCCTTTAATAGAGGTCAACCTTCATTGTTCGATTTTTGAGCTTTTGATGTATTCTGTTTTCTCCCTCTTCTCTTAGCTAGTAGATTTAATGCTTCTCTACTCAAATTAAATGTTTTGTTAACTTTTTTCAGTTAAAATGATGCTTTATGTTGATTATGTTATTGTGCTTTGTTTTAGATTAGTTTAATAATTATATTTAGATTACGATTAGTAGGTATTTAGTTTAATTAATCATGTTTAATCTCATTCATTGCTTTCTTAGGTTATGTTTGGGGTTAGACTGACTACAACAAAATAGGCCTATTGCAACACCGCCTAGTGCATCAATTCAAAAATTGTTGCCATAAAGCACTTTCAGCAACACCACATAAAATTGTTGCATCAAATCTCTCTTATCAAGCTATTGCAACGTTTTTTACCCTCCAAAAAATGAAAAAAAAAGAAATGTAAATTAGGGTCGCAAAACGTTAAGGTTTCCGCCTTTTCATTCCCATCAAAATTCAGAACACAAACACTGACCCCTTTCTTCGTCCCTCTCATGCTCCCCGTCTCTTTGTTTCTCTCTCACACATCGTTGACCCCTTTCCTCTTCATTCCCATCAAAATTGAAAACACAAACCCTGACCCCAACTTCTTTGGGCAACAAGAAGGATCAATCGATGGCTAGAAGCCTGGAACAAAGTTGTTTGCGCCTCCCAATACTGTGGTCGGAACTTTTTTCAAGTTTAGCGTGCTCTCTCTCTCTCTCTCTCTCTCTCTCTCTCTCTATCTCTATAGTTTAATTGCATTATGGAAGTTTAATGGCTTTGATTTCTTTAAAAAAAACCTTAATTTGTTTAGTATAGTTTCTACAATGCTCATATGCTCTAATTTATTTTCTATGGTTTCCTATTTAAGTTGAATTTTTGCAATTGGGTGTCCTCTTGCTCAAAACCCTAGTGAATTTCTTGTTTATTTACTTGTTTATTTTTGTTGAGATTTAATTTTGTTGGCAAACTTCTTTTCGAATTGGGATGTGAAACTCTGCTTGTTACGATAACAGATACCATCATCCTCCAGAAATGGCGCATCTTCAACTGATTCTGTATAGTAAAAGGCATCATATTCCTATCAATGAGAAGGACTTGGCCAATCCCAAATTTCTGCCTGTAATTGCGTGAGTCTTGTTTCAAATTTCTCTATAATTATGTACAGCTACTTGTTTTCTGAAATAGGTAAATGGGATTGCGATTTTTGATTTTGTTGGTACTCAAAAAATGATATCTGGTTGTGTGGGGTTGGCCTTGGTATTGCTAGTGGAATTGATTCAAAAATTTTTGGTCTGTTAGGAATGGGTCTCATATTTTGAACCTGTAAACACGACTGCCTTTCATTTAATGGTCATAGCAAGTGCAGAAGGTTAGTTGACAAATAGATTGCTTATGTTCATCATTTAATTACATTTGCTCTAGGGAGGATGTTAATTTTTACTTCATCAAGGTTGCACTTCACTTGAGGATCAATAAGGTGAGACGTCAATCTGTTGAGGTTCTGCATATGTTTGGAAGATGTGAAATATTGTCTCCTTGAGACTTTGACATTCTTTTGAAGATACCATGAAAAGTTTGTCTAACTTGCATTTTGATTGTTAGACTTTATTTGAAATGCTCAAATTTTAGGAGGAGATGAAGGTTTTCTCTTAGTGCAAGTCTCCCTTTTCCACACACATAGTGACTGCCTATAGGTTATACACATTTCTTCATGGAAACAATCACAAACTCTTCCATCTTTAAAGGATAATTGAGATTCATAAGCCTCTATGGTGCTCTTAATATGGGATGTGTTCTAGGGGGTGTTATTTAAATAAGAATAGGAGGCAGAAGCAAGAAAAATGTCTAAATTAATGATCAATTACTTATTGACCATGCTTTTTAGGTATCATTGGTCATGATTATACATGGGGAACTAGTAACTTCAACTTATCGATAGTGAGAAAATCACAGTCAAGCTAATTCTGTTTAGCTATTCGTGTTGTGTGGTTTTGAAACTATCTTTTAAGGACTTAATTATATCTAAATGATTAACTATATTTTGACGATTTAATTATATCTAAATGATTTATATTTTGGTTGAAGTGTAAGGTAGCCAAACTTGCAACTCATTTTATAGAAGTAATTGATTACTTAATTATCTTTCTTGTCAATTCCATTTATTGCTTTTCATCAGTTTTTGTGGGAATCCTAAAGTGTTGTGTTCAAAAATTCTGAGATTGGTTGTTTTGTTCTTAAATATTTAGCATTTTCCCGCCCTTTTCATGTGTAGGATTCATCTCCACATCCTTAAAGGCGTTGTTGCTATTGCATCTGACATTGGAATTGAGGAGATCCATCAATTTTATTGCATACACTACACACTTTTTTGGCATGTGGTGAGTATTGAAATCCTAAGGCGTATGAATGTTTTGGATATATTTTAACGATAGGTATAGAACAAGTTAGGTCATAAGTATATTCTGTAATCACTTAGATCTCTTGAGCTGTGATTAGCTAAGTTTGGATAATGTATATTCTCTTTTGAATGTAATTATTGGATGTTTCAATTCGTGCAATATTCGCATGTCAAATCTTATTCATGGCAGGTATTTATGTTTGATTGGTCAAAATGATTCTCTCATTTGCTTTTGAATAGCTAAAACAGGGCAGCAATATTTTCGCTTGTAAATTGTTACAATAGATCTCGAAACTATTGCATCTACAACAAAATAAAAACTGTTGCTACCAAAAGTCTATGGCAGCAATTTTTCCAACAAGCACTACAATAGAGAAAAACGTGTTGTACCAGGTCTATTACAGCGCATATCAAAGCAGCGGTCCAAAAAACGTTGCGACAGGTTTTGCGACATTTTTTATGTCTATTGTAACACCTTTGAGCAATTGGTAAAAGGCATTTTTCTTGTAGTATATATAAGTGACTCGATTTTAACATCGTCCCAAAGGACAACAAATTTTGCATCCTTACTCCCCAAAAACTACTTAAAAATTAGCGTTGTTGTCAAGGATGGTGGCATCAAATTAGGTAACTTTGTGTTTGTTAGCTCTTTCATGTTTTGTTTACCGTTATCTATTAGATTAGTCATTTATGTTTAAAAAAAATCAAAAATCTCTAAAAATTAAAAATTTTAAAAAATTTTAAAATTATAATTTCCATTTTTTCCGATATGAGCAAGAATTGTATCACTGTTATTGGGATCATTTTAGTGCTTATCTTGCTCAATGTGCTCATTATGGTTATTCATATCAGAAATGGGAAATCTTAGATATGCTTGAAAGGTTGGTTAGCAATACTTATAAATTTACAGAGCTTGGTTGTGCCTCTGGGATGTCTTTCCTTGATCCATGTGCTTTTCAAGCAACATTATATTATGAGGAACAATTTGTGAAATCTTATGGCTCTTTCCCTTAATCCCTGGAATATGCTCCCTCTGTTTGTAATTCTTATCATCCATTTGACCATGATACAAACTCTTGTGCCTATGTTATTTCTATGGACTCTAGACTTGAATAACTTGAGCAAAAAATGAAAAACTATAGAGTCCACAGAGAACTGACAAGTGCACTTATAGATCAATTCTCTGAGTTAGTTAAAGTTTTGCAGACAGCATTTTGTCTGTGTTGTATGAGACCAACCATACGGTATGACCTTTCCCATCCAAGGGTTATTTGTTCAGTGATTCTGAGTCCCCTTCCTCTTTGAGCTTCAAATTTCAAGTTGATACTCATTTATATGACTTTGAGGGTAAGAAAGATATTTGTTCATCTTCTTTTGCATTTGCATCTTTCATTGAGACTAGCATTTCTATGGACACCCTCAAAGATGTCTTGATTATCTCCGACCCACCTCTTCCTCTAGCTTCTCTAGAAGCCTGAGGAGAGTGAGGAATGTGGAAGTGATGCTAGTATACATGACCATGAGTGTGATGATTGGTATGACTGTAACGTTGATGAGGATGAGTATATAGTTGAGGAGATTCCTTTAAGGGAGTCATGTGGGATGCTTATGCATGAGGTTCCCCCTCCCTATCTTGAGCTTATTGAATATATGTCCTCCAAACCCCTGAACTTGATCTTGCTTCTCTTTCTTGTTCACCACCTTCCTCTTCTCTAAAGGATCATCTTTCTAGGCGCATTGACTATCATGTGATGTGTGACCTTAGTTTGGATTTGGTTTATATGGAGCATTCACCTGATATGCCTAAGGAGAATGCACTTGATGTTATTTAGCCCCTAGGTACCTGTGCAGGTTCTAATCCTTCCCTTGACCCTTTTCATGTATATCTAGTGGACTTTCCAAGAAACTCATGTAAACCAACTTCTTTGATCACTCTTTTGATTTTTTAAGATATATGATAAATTCATTTGAGCACTAACTATTATTGATGTGGTTTTATTAGTGTTCTCTTATATTCACTTCTTTAAGATGCATGCATTGTTATATGATAAGCTCTTAAGAGTTTTGATGGCATCCGAGTGGAGTGACTTGATGTTGAATGCAAAGGAGTGGCTAATGGTTCTCAAGCCTCCCATGGAACCATCTTAGAAAGGCATAATTCAGGTGCAACCGGAACTCGACTGGGTATAATTGTTCTAAGTCTTCTCCCTTTTAATTTTCTTTCCCTTTCTTTTCGTTGAGTCATGGACATTAGGTTGTGATTTTATTGGTGATCAATTTTGAGGTGAAACATGGGACATTTTCACCATGAGCATCTTCTGTATATTTTTCATGTTTTATCATTTGTGGTGTTTAGAGGGTTTGTATGTACTTGTTATCAGTGGTTGTGTGTTTTACTTTGTGGTTATATGGTGATGTTGTTGCTTTTTGTATATATGTTGCCATGTTGATGTTTGTGAGTCATCTCTTTTCCTTTTTGTTTTCATTTTGTATATATCTCATTCTTCTTTTTTTTTTGGTTGGTCTCTTTATCTTCTATATATGTGATATTAGAGGCCTTTTTATGGCTATTGTGTGTTTTATGGTCAGTTGTTACTCCTTAGCTCCCAATTAGGACATTATGAGATTTAGATGTATAGGTTGGAAAGTCATATACCCATTTGTATATATTTTTGTGAAATATTTTAAATTTTTATATGGTTTTTTCTCATAGGTTTAGGGACTTTTGTATCTTTTCAATTGTTTTTTTGATCTCTAATGGCTTCGTAGCTAGCTTGTATATAAGTAGAATATGTATGATAGAGCACTTGTCTATAGTGTACTTTTTGGCTTTTCATAATAATTCCATCTCACATGTGCGATATTGTGCATATCTTGTACACTTGAAAATTGACTATTGGTGTTAATTTGTTGAAACTTATGTTTGAGAACATTAATTGTCTTCCAGCTTTTCTTTCGAAAAAAGAAGAAAAACAAGAATGTGAGAGAGAGCTTAACTTTGATACCTCTATTTGGGTTTGAATAAGTGCTTTGCACATCCAAATACCCATAATTAGCAAATAAGCCTAAATATGTGTTAAATTGTTCTTCCAAGAGTTCAAGGTCTAATGAGCCAAGAACTACCGACTCAAGCAAAGGAGCATAAGGAAACAAGCAAAAAAAGAGAGGAAAGAGGAGATGTCAGGTTGATCATGTCATAAAGTGTAGTCCATTAGCCAAGTAAGATGACCTTTTTGTCGATTTTAATCTAGCATTAAGAGTCAATACACTTTGCATGGAGCACTAAGTCATACAAATAGTTTCATTGTGTTGCGTATGGTGAAAAATGAGAGTCGAGGTGCATTCACAACCTAAGTGTCTATTGATTGTATGTTTTTCTTTTATATGACTTGGTAGCTAGGTTGTTAAGATGTAGAATCAGTTTAGATGTGTACATATTTTTTCGTTTGTCTTGTTGATATGCTATGCTCTTGGAATATTCAAAAATATTTCATAGATTTTTATAGGCATATCTTCTACAACTCCTTACGAGACCTCACTCTTCTACTTGGCTTGTTACAAAGTTAAATGCAACCATAATTTCTACGAAGGTGAGTTAGGCTTTTAGTTGTTTTGTTTTGTTCAAGGATAAGGAAAGTTTTAGTGTAGGGGTATTTATTTAGGCTCAATATGTGTGAATTTTAGACCTCATTCTATCTCGATTTAGCTCATAATAATTATCAAATTAGGTTTTTTATTAGTGTTTTGTTGGTTATGTAGGTAATAAAGATAATTATTCAAATAACAACTAATGAGTACAAAATGTGTTGAAAGTTAGTTGAGTTCACCCTAGGGGACAACCGTGAAGTAACAACCGTGAAGTAAACTCAGATTAGCTACCAGAAAAACAAAGTAAAATGAGCCAGAAATCTAGCCTAGGCTTCCCGTGTCATGTGGCACGCCCATGCCAGACTCTACTCCTGGGAAATATCTTACATACACAAGCATGTACCTTGCAAGGTGCACACCCTTCTTCCAATATCTATTATTTATATATATAGTGTTGTAGATTTCCAATGGCGTTATTGCAGAAGTATAGGGGCAGGGATCATGTACGTCAACGCGTGCAACACATGCAACACATGTTGGACTCCTTGTAGCTACATTTTTTTTAAAAACCTTTCAAGTCTATGTCATCAAATTAATTCTTGATTGTTAGATTTAATCGCACAAGGATACAAGAGGGAGAGTGAATTATGTCTATCAACTTTTTTCGATTGTTTCAGAACACTCATGAAAACTATTTGGACTATGTGTTTAGAGTGAAACAGAAACAAAGCTAATTGTGGAAATATAAAGGAGACACAATATTTTACATGGAAAACCACCTCTGGCTCAACTAATGTGTAAAAACTACGACCTACCTCAGTAGGATTTCAACACACTTTTACTAGACAAGCCGAACACATTACAACTGTAACACAAGTGACTCAGTCACACACGTAACTTAGTCTACCCCAAGACTTTCGTTACAAACAACATGTAACTTAGTCTACCCCGAGACCCTCATTACAACAACCACGTGCAATGTCTCCCAAGACTTGGAAACTTTCTTATCTCACTGAGGGAAAAGAGAAAAAGAAAAACACCTTAGTTGAATGCTTCTAAATAAGTTGAATGTAAGGTACAGTACAATCCCTATTATGCCAATGTTGAAGACTCGATTTGGCACTCACTTTGAAGGTTTTCTTATAGAAAATTCAGACTCATAAAGACACTTTTTAACCCTTGGAAAACCTTGAGAAAACCTTGAGGGGAGAGGCGGCTTAAATAGGCATGGTGCATGTGCCGTAAGAGTAGAGGAAAGAAATTTCCACTCCTACTCAACAACTTAGCAGCTAAGCCCCTAACAATCTCTCCACTTGATATTCTTTCCTTAAAGGATAGGATAAAATCTTTTAAAAATCTTCCAATATTATTTTTTAAGGAAAGAAATATTTTTGGACTCTACTACTAAAATCTCTCAATATTCTCTTTAGAGGAAGAAATCTTTTTAGACTCAACTGACGCAGGGAAAATTTGTCCTCATTATTTCAAGAAATTCAATAGTCAAAAAATTATTTTATAATCTTGAACTCGTTTTTGTCTTTGACGTCAAAACACTGCAAACCTGACTTCTCAGAACTATTCTGAGACAGTGTTCTGAAGTACTTAAAAACCTTTCAAAGCAAATGCTAAGTCAAGAACCTTCTAATTGGTATATTACCAAGAGTCTAAAAATAAAACCGATACTAAGCCTAAGACTCTTGTTATCAGCTGGACTCCTGCCACATGTATCGACTTTGATGCTCCACGCTCATTCGAACTGCTTCAAGTATTTTTCGGATTCTATCTGAACACACAACTCAAGCACAACATATTGATTAGTACATTTGGATTGCTATCATCAAAATCTTGCACATTAATTTGGTCAACAATTTTTTCCTTTTTGATGATGACAAACCAAATTACCATTATATGTCAGTTATGACAGGGCAAAATACATTAGTGCCAAAATAGTTTATTCAATCCACACAAGCAAGAAAGCATGAGTGAAGAGGTCAACATAGAACTAGGCAAACCAATCAAACCGAGGTCATACTAATCCCTCCTTTTGACATCATCGAAAAGGATGAGGAGGTCGGAAGTTGAAATCCAGTGTGGATGCAATCACCACCAGAGCGGTAATACGGGAAATAATAGCGATACACTCAAGTAGAGGGTACAGTATGATATTAGCCATCCAAGTCACGCACAAACAGGTAACACATGTAACAAGCAAAGTCATAGCATAAAAGCATAAACCACCCAGGAACATTCACAAACCACTACCAATCACATATATAACCAAGTGTTTTAAAAACAGTGTTGGAAACATGGGAAGAAACAGAGTTAGGTAGAGGAAGGTAGAAGAGGGAATTCGGCTGTGAGGGCAAGAAGGGCACTCAGTAAATCCTCATGACGTTTTGCATTGAGAGCCTTTTCCTTTATAAGCGCCTGCTTTACTTTAGCTATCTCCCCCTTCAATGTGATCTGATCTTGCAATAGTGTGTCAAATGTAGGAGCGCTGGATGTGGAGGTTTCACTTGGAACAGGGCCAAGGGGTGTTTAGAGCCCCTATTCTGAAGTTGCACTGCCGCCCTTTGTTAATGTGAAGCCACACCCAATCGGGGTACTGTTGTTAATTTCATCACTGACCTGGAAATCTACTCTCTTCTGCAAGGGAATCCCAAGTTTTTCAAACACTTAAGTCAGTAAGAACCCATACCCCATGTCATGAACCTTAGTTATATTAGCAATTCTCCCAAAATGGCTAATCATGATTGCGGGCAAGTTAATTTGCTCACCCTGATCCAATAAATCAGTGTAACACATGTTCATGGGATCAGCAAGGTTGCGTCCCTGACCTCAAGGAACAATATTCTTAATCACAAATCAAAACAACAATCGATGCAATGGCATCATTGCCCCCTTTCTCACAGACCAGGATATAGTTAGATGGGGCTTTTGGTCCAGTCTTTAGGTCAATGCCAACAATCGCTCATCACCAAGTATGCTCTTGTCCTTGCGTACATACATATCAAAACCTTTTGATGACACCACACGCAACTCACCTAGCTCCCTAGCATCAAACCGTACTTCATGACCATTAACTGTGCTTGTCAATGTCACCACTCCGTTGGTGATAACATAATTCGCATATAACTCAGCCAAGTCTGGAACCGAACACTCTCTCTTAGTATCTATGAACAAGTACAACCATCCCTGAGCTTCTAATTTCTCTAAGAACACTCCCAGCCCCTGTTCCTGAAAGTATGACACCTTAACCACTTTTCCTCGAACCACAGATTTATAGAGGAAGTGCTCATATCTCTCAGCAAGTGTCATGTTTTTTCTAACTTTCTTTTTCTTTGGTTCATCAGATTCTTCAACCAAGTCTGACACTTGTTCTGGGGCAGCCTGTTTTTGGGTAGGTTCTTGGATCGAACTAGTTTGATGGCTGTTTTGGTGCGTGTTTTAGTAGGTGGTTTGGTGGATGCTCAACATTAAATTCCTTAGACAGCCCAACTGACTCAGCCTCACATCCCCCTAATCTCAACTCAGCCATGACCGAGTCATATACCACAATCTCTGATCTCGTAATTGGGTGTACCGAAGGTATTATATTAGAATTTAAATCCACTTATTGTAAGTCTAAACTCTTCAAGATCCAAAAAATAGAGGGAGTAATCGAAAAAGAGGATGAGTGAGTGTTTTTCATACCCATTGTGACCGCCTGTGGCGATGGAGGCGCCGGTGATGCTCTCTCAGTACTCATCTAATTTTCGCCTGTTTTTCTTGATAATTGGTCCCGTAGTGATCTCGGGTAAGAAGTCTTGCGGTTGGAGGACTCTTGACCGCTGCGAGTTCTTGCCATCTTGAGGATTTGGAAGGATTTGAAGTTAGGGTTTAAGTGGGTTTAAGGAAGGAGAGGGAAATCGGGTTCTTTAGGAGAGAGAGATGGACGGATGGGTTATGGAGAGAAAGAGTGGAGGGGTTTAATGTTTGACATGAGTGGCCCGAAAATCAAGGAGGTTTTGGGAAAGTTTATTTCGACCCCTTTTGAGGAGAGAGAATGTTTGCATGCAGCACACCGTTACACATTAGGTAGGTTATAAATTATAGGTTAGGTGTAATGAAAAGAAAATGCAATTTCCAACATTCTTTTAATAATGCCACTTGGTCAGCACATGATACAAACAGTAGTCAAGTTCGTTCCTAGAGCCTGTTCTTACTGTTAAAAGTTCAGTGTCTCAGGACACTAAGGGCAATATCATTAGATCTCAATGAGTGTCAGCATGTTACATTCCATACATATGCCAGTAAACGTACAAAAAATTGAATGCATCATTTGGAACAATTTATTTGGTCTAAAAACCCTTAATAGTCAATTATTGGGGGTTAAACAAGCGTGCTCAAGTCCTTTTGATCAAACCCAATTCATGTCTATTCCTCTCAAACTGTTAGCTACTTAGTGCCTTGGTAAAGATGTCAGTAATTTGTTTATCAGTGGCACAAAAATTCATAGAAATCAAGCCCTTTTCAACATTGTCTCTCAAAAAGTGATGACGTATGTCAATATGCTTAGTCCTTTTATATTCACATGGGTTTTTGGCAGTGTTAATTACACTTGTGTTATCACAAAATATAGGAATGCATCCCGTGTCAACAGAATAGTCCTTAAGTTATTACCTTATCCATAACAATTAAGCACAACAAAAAGCAGTGGCTATATACTCAGCTTTTACTATGGACATGGCAATGGAGTGTTTTATTGGTTGCCCAAGAGACCAAACAGGGTCCAAGAAAATGAGCCATTCTGAGTGCTTTTTTTATCAACTAAGAATCCAGCATAATCCGCATCCGCATACCCAATGAGATCAAAATTGCACCCTCAAGGATACCATAAAGCTAAGTCCAAGGTGTGTTTCGAACATCTTAAAATCTATTTTACAGCTTTCAAATATGTTTTTGTAGGACCTTAATTGAAAACGGGCACACAAACCAACGCTGAAAATAATATCAGCTCTACTAGCGGTTAGGTATAGAAGCGACCCTATCATGCCCCTATAGGATTTCTCCTCAACTGATAGACTACCATCATCCACAACCAACTTGGTTGAAGGAGAGATTGGTGTGTCTATGGGCTTAGCCGATTCCATTCTAAACCGATTAATTAACTCCTTGACATATTTTTGTTAATGTATCATAGTTCTGTTTGAGGTTTGCTTGATTTGCAAGCCTAAGAAAAACTTAAGCTCGCCCATCATGCTCATCTCAAGCTCACTCTTTATTAATTTTGAAAATTCATCACATAAATCACTGTTGGTTGTACCAAATATAATATCATTGACATATATTTGAATAATGTACAGATGTTCCCCCTTTGATTTGAGAAACAAGGTATTATCAACCTTGCCCCTTTAAAAACCATTATCGATTAGAAATTTTGACAAGCATTCATACGAAGCTTTAGGAGCTTGTTTTAAACCATAAAGAGCTTTATTAAGTTTAAACACATGGTTAGGAAAATCATGATTTTCAAAACCAGGGGGTTAGCTTACATACACCTTTTTCTTAAGGTATATGTTGAGGAATGCACTCTTGACATCCATTTGGTATAGCTTTATCTCCATGTAAGCTGCAAAGGCCACCAAAATACGAATAGCCTCGATCCTTGCAACAGGTGCAAATGTTTCCTCATAATCGATCCCCTCTTCTTGGTTGTAACCCTGAACCACCAGCCTAGCCTTGTTCTGAGTGATTGTTCCAAACTCATCCAATTTATTCTTGAACACCCACTTGGTACCAATTATCGATTCGTCCTTAGGTCGTGGTTCCAGGTGCCAAACCTTGTTCCTTTCGAACTGATGAAGCTCCTCTTATATAGCAGTAATCCAGTCAGAATCTGTAAGAGTTTCATGAACGTTCTTTGGCTCAATGTTAGATAAAAAAGTATAGAAGGCACAAAAGTTTCTAACTTTGGATCTGGTTTGCACCCCTGTGTTAATATCAGACATAATCTGGTCAAGGGGGTGCGAACTGTGGTGCTTTCAGGATCATGGAATAAATGGATCCACAGACACGTTTTTTAATCTCCCTTAGATACTTGATGAAACAAGTTCTGGATCTGTTCTGGAGCCTATTTGCACATCAGTTCAGTAAGGATCGGGTTGAGTGGGCCGATTCTGTTCCAAATCAGGTTCAGCAATGCTTCCTCCTCACTGGTTTGCTCCCTGCTCACCTTTCACACTATTAGATCCAGGACTTGGTTCACCTTCAACAGCCTTACCGTTATCTACTATAGAGCTTTGAGTGAGCGAGAGGTCTTTTCTCACAAGACCAAGTTTGAACTCTTCATCCTGCGTATCATGCTCAATCAAGGAGTCAGTTTCATCAAACAGTACATGCACACTCTCCTTAACACATAAGGTTCTTTTGTTAAACACTTTATATGCCGTACTGTGTGAGGAGTACCCTAGGAATATGGCTTCATCACTTCTAGGGTCAAACTTTTTCAGGGATTTCTTCCCATTATTGTGCACATAGCATCTGCAACCAAACACCCTCAAGTGCTTAATATTAGGTTTTCGTCCTTTGACAAGTTCATAAAGAGTCTTGTTTAATATGGATCTGATCATGCATCTATTAACAATACAACACGATGTATTCAACGCATCTGCCTAAAAGTTCATAAAAAGACCACTAGCGATAAGCATAGTCCTAGTCATGTCCTCTAGAGTACGATTTTTTTGCTCTACCACCCTGTTCTGTTGGGGTGTTCTGGGGGCAGAAAAGTTATGATCAACACCATGTTTATTACAATAATGAATAAAGATCGAGTTTTAAAATTCTTTCCTATGGTCAGACCTAAGACTTACAAATGAGTGTCCTACTCTCTTTTCAATTTTTTTAGGGAGCATAAGAAACTTTTCAAATAATTCATCTTTTGATGCTAGAAATAGAGTCCAAGTGAAACGAGAGTAATCATACATAATAACAAACACATACCTCTTCCTACCTCTACTTGTGATCCTCATAGGACCACACAAATCAACATGTAGTAGCTCAAGAGGTTGGGAAGTGCTAATACAGTTCTTTGACTTGAAAGAAGTCCTAACTGGTTTTCCTCTAGTACAAGCGACCCACACCTTGTCATCATTGTACTTGATGAAAGGTAGTCCGACTACTAGGTCCTTGGAAACGAGCTTATTTAAAAGAGAAAGGCTTGCATGTCCTAGCCTCTTGTGCCAAAGTATAACATCTTTTTCAAGAGCACTCAAACAACTCAAATGATTTTGGGGAAGTGAAAGAACACACGCTTTATACACATTGTTGTATCGCTTTTCCCTCAACACAACATCGCCAGATTTGATGTTGGTAATCAAGCATTGATCCGAAGAGAACCCAACATGATTACCTTTATCACACAATTGAGACACACTCACCAAATTATGTTGTAAACCATCAATCAAGTACACATTGTCAATAGAGTGAGAGAGTAATTTACCTATCTTACCTACGCCAATAATTTTTCCAGACTTGCCGTTTCCAAATGCCAATCTCCCTCCATCAAAGGTTATAAGTGAGAGGAAGTTTGATTTGTCTCCCATCATGTGCCTTGAGCAACCACTATCTATGAACTATAGTTAGTTGCCTCCTCTCACTCTAGCTTGCAAAACAGCTAAGTGTTAGTCTTGGGAACCCAGATCCACTTGGGTCCCATTTTCTTTGACATGAAGGTTAAGTCATCTTTTCTAATCCACATTTGTTTAACATACAATGAGTTTCTCTCCACGGCCCTTTTTCTCAAAGGACAAGCATAACGATAATGCTTAGTTTTTTCACAGTGAAAACAGATTATATTTTCTTGAAGTCCAACATATTTTTTGTTTACTGGTCTAGTGACATGCCTATTCACCCATCCTAGTCCCTTTCTGTTTTGGCTATGGTGAGTGTTAAGCCAGTCAAGCGCTTCTGAAGAACTGTTCCAGTGCCTGTTCTGAGTGAGGTCAGATTCGGCCCTATGAGCCTTTTCAAGCAGCTGACTATTTTCACTCAGCAAGGATTCTAGTCTAAATTTCAAGTCTAGGGACTCATTTTTCAGCCTAGAGAGATCAGTGTTAAATAATTCTTCTCTTATATTCATAAGGTCTTCAAGCGTGTCAAGGTCTTCACATAAGGCAACGGCCTTTTCTTCTGCCTTAAGTTCCTCACATTTAAGGATTTCATTGACATGTTCAAGTTCTGGTTTGTTCCGTTCAAGCATTCTAACATCCTTTTTCAATTCAGAGTGAACATCTTTAAGCATACAATTTTCGGCAGTTATTGTCTCACATTCATCCATTACGGTTAATAATAATTTCACAACTTTTGCTTTGCTAAGATCACGTACCTTATCCTTGAGCTAGGACAAGCTTTTGATTGATTCAAGATCCGATTCGGACTCACTTCTGGCCATGAGGGCTTCTACAACTTCTTCCTCTTGAGAGTCCTCTCTTCCTCTGAAGTTTCACCGTAGGCTGTCATCATTGCCTTAGTGAAATGCCTCGAGGGGCTGCTCTGTTGCGGCTTCTTGCCATGGTTTCAGAACTGTTTTGACCCCTATTTTTCCTTCTACATGGGGCAGTTCTTCATAATGTGATCGAGTTTTCCACATCTGAAGCACCCCGAAAGCTTATCATAATCACTGTTCCGTGGCTTGTCGGTACTTCCTTTCTTGATGTTCCCTCTAGCCTTCTTGAAGAGTTTCTTGAACTTTTGAGTTACCATGGCTATCTCTTCAATATCCAAGTCTGAATCATCACTCTCCAAAGTCTTCAGAGTGAGGCCTCAGACTCTCTTTGCTTCTTCCTTCACCTGGGTACTTCTCCTTAATTCATATGTTTGAAGGTTCCCAATGAGGTCATTCAAAGAGGTCTCGTTCATCTTCTTTACTTTCTGGATGGCTACAACTTTCGTTTCACACGACTAAGGTAAAAATCGCAAGATCTTCCTTATCAATTCTTTAATAGTAAAGGATTTTTCCAACGATTTCAGCTTATTGGTGATGTGAGTAAAACGAGTGTACACATCCATCATCGTTTCTTTGTCGCTCATTTCGAACAGCTCGTACTTCCTCAATAGCAGCTCGATCTTGGATTGCCAGACTTGCTTAGTTCCTTCATGAGCCACGCGAAGAGCGTTCCATATCTCTTTCGCAGACTCACACTCTGAGATAGGAGTGTACTCATCTAGTCTAAACTTATGTTTGGCCTAATTTGTGAATAACTGCTTTTATTTTTCAGAAGTAATTTTTTCAAAAACTATTTTTGTAGAAATTAGAAAGTGTTTGGTCTAATTTATAGCAGAAGTGTTTTTGAAAGAATTGAATTGTTTGGCCTAATTTTTGTGAAACTATTGTTTTTATTTTTATTTTTTTTTACATTTTTCATTTTGGTCTTGAAAAATATCAAATTAACCACTGCAAATAGTAACACGTATTTCTGACCTTTTTCCCGGACTTGATAGATGAAAAGGGGCAATAGCCACCCATTGCTCAAAGTCTAAGTTGTGAAGAAAATTAAGTGAATACTTTACTTATGCCCACATTGGCATTTGTTTGTTTGTTAACTATTGAATATATCTTGTCAGAGAAACTAATGATCTTGAAATCACTTTCTCTCTTTCTCCACTTTCTCTCTTCATATGTTTTTGTGTTCCACTTTATTGTTTGAAATCACTTTCTCGATGAATTAATTGATCATTATAAAAAAAATAGCTCATTTTTCTGAACCTACATTAGCAAATGGCATGAAAAATTGAGATATATGGCTTTAACATGGATAATTAGGGATCCAAAACTCAAAGTAAGAACACAACTGGTGATTAATGGCAACACGGAGAAGCAAGATGAAAATCAGTATAGAAGTTGCAGTGGGATTATTTTCTATTGGGATACGATTGGATAGGGGGTGGTGGAAAGACAGAGATGCAGAATCTTTGGGTAGAATATGTTGTATCTGTATGTGTGAAATATATAGATATTGGGTGGGAATTTGTTTGATTCTCGGGGGCATATTAGTCTAGATGTAAATAATATTTGAGTGTCCTCCGCAAATAATACTTAAGTATAAGGCACGTTCCACAGAAATCTATAATCAGAAGTAGCAAATTGATGCTTCTGTTTTTGGGGCAGTTTCTTTCAAAAACGTTTTTCAAAAATAGTTTTTAGTTTTTTTAAAAAACAGGTGTTTGGCCTAGTTAGTGTTTTTGTGGCCTAAAAACTTTGTCAAAAGCTAGGCCAAACAGGTACTAAGGCCAAAGTACAATAGCTTCTTAGCCTTAGCGTTTTTCTCCATCTTTTTGAAATCCTTCGAGTCGAACTCCTCTAGCTTTTTAACAACAGACTTGCCATCTTCCGTGATCTTCATCGTAATGTAAGGACCATTCACAATGATCATCCATAGCTCGTAGTCATCAACCTGAATGTAGTTCTCCATACGATTCTTCCACCAGGTAAAGTGTTGTCTATTGAAGTATGGTGGTCGAGTCATAGATTGACCCTCCAAAATTCCTTATGGAGCATTCATCTTTTCAGGATCTCTCAAGGTGTTAACTTAAATATGAGAACTCTACTCTGATACCACTTGTTAGATTTAATCGCCCAAGGACACTAGAGGATGAGTGAATTGTGTCTATCAACTTTTTCTGATTGTTTTAGAACACTCGTGAAAACTGTTTGGACTGAGTGTTTGGAGTGACGCAGAAACAAAGCTAATTGCGGAAATAATAAAGGAGACATAATATTTTTACGTGGAAAACCACCTCTGGCCCAACTGAGGTGTAAAAACCACGACCTACCTCAGTAGGATTTCAATACACTTCTACTAGACGGGCCGAACACGTTATAATTGTAACACACGTGACGCAGTCACGCACGTAACTTGGTATACCCCAAGACCCTTATTACAACAATCACATCTAATGTCTCCCAAGACTTGGAGACTCTCTTATCTCACTGATGGAAAAGAGAAAAAAAAACCACCTTACTTGGATGCTTTTAAACAAGATGAATGTAAGGTACAATACAATCCCTATTCTGCCAATATTGAAGACTCGATTCAGCACTCGCTTTAAAGGCTTTTTCACAGAAAATTCAGACTCACAAAGGCACTTTTTAACACTTAGAAAACCTTAAGGGGAGAGGCAGCTTAAATAGGCATGGTGCATGGGCCGCAAGAGTAGAGAAAAGAGAATTTCACTCTCACTCAACAACTTAGCAGCCAAGCCCCTAACAATCTCTCTACTTGATGTTCTTCCCTTAAAGGATATGATAAAATCTTTTAAAAATCTTTCAATATTATTTTTTAAGGAAAGAAATCTTTTTAGACTCTACTACTAAAATCTCTCAATATTTTCTTTAAAGGAAGAAATCTTTTAGACTCAACTGACACAAGCAAAATTTGTCCTCATTATTTCAAGAAATTCGACAGTCAAAAAATCATTTTAAAATCTTGAAACTCGTTTTTGTCTTTGACGTCAAAGCACTGTAGACCGGACTTCTCAAAACTGTTCTGAGGCAGTGTTCTGAAGTACTTAAAAATCTTTCAAAGCAAACGCTAATTAAGTCAAGAACCTTCTACTTGGCATATTAACAAGAATCTAAAAATAAAACAAATACTAAGCCTAAGACTCTTGTTATCAGATGGACTCATTGCACATGTATTGACTTTAATGTTCTACGCTCATTCAAACTGCTTTAAGTATTTTTCGGATCCTGTGTCAGGCAATGAACCTTTTGAAAAAGCCTTTTGATTCTCTATTTAAAGAATGTTAATTTTATGTGATTAATTCTTTTAATTTGAATGAATTTGAAATTTTGAGTTGTGAACTTTTTAGGTCTAAATTAAATGATGAACCTTTGGCCTAAACTTAATGAACCTTTAGGCTTAATTGATGAACCTTTGATATTTCGAATGATGAAGTTTCCCTATTATATAATGAATCTTTTTAGGGTGTGTACTTAGCATCATACAGACATATGTATGGTAGAATTATTGTTGTTCCTGTTCCATTCTTGTGCCAAAATCTAGAAATTTGGCACGGTCTTCCCATCACACATGGCATGATCGTACCAAATTTGTAGACTTGAGGCCTATATAAATCCCCTTCCTCCATTTGTGAACTTAAGTATATTTTAAATAGGCTTATCTTAGCTTTTAGGCTTTTTAGGTTGTGTTTAGGAGTAGAGTACTTGAGAATTTGTTTCATTTGTAGCCACCATCAAGTTATTTAGGTTTTGAAGTTAATGATTTAGTGCTCTCTCTCTCTCTCTCTCTCTCTCGCTCTCATGCTCTCTCTTTTTTACAATCTTCTCAGTGCAATTTCCTATTGTCTATGTTTTGTTCTTGGTCCAGTAATTTGAGTTGTTAGCATTGCAGTGATTTATGCTTTGAATTTGATGATTTGGCTCTCTAATCTTATTTTTCCCCTTTTTTCTACTGTTAATCTCTCTGATTCTTCTTGAAATGTTGCAAATTTATAACTTTTCTCTCTTCTCAAGTTAGGGTTTCAAAACTCATTTTTGCATTTTTGAGTTTTTGGTTAACTATGGAGTTGATTAGTAGTTATTAGAGTAGATTAGTTGATAACCAAAAAAAAAAAAAAAACAAGCCACAAATTCCACCCCTTTGCTCCTTTAATGAAGGCCAACATCCATGGGTGGATTTTTGAGCTTTTGAGTTATTTTATTTTCTCCATCTTCTCTTAACTAGTAGATTTAATATTTTCCTAGTTAAATTAGATATTTTTTTAGCTTTTTGCTAGTTACAATAATGTTTTATGTTGATTGTGTTAATTGTATTTTGTTTTATATTAGTTTAGTTAATAATATTTTGATTGAGATAATGAGTAATTAAACTAATTATATTTAGTCACATTTATTACGCATCTTAGGTTAGTTTGCGGCTAAAATGAAAAGTACCTTGACTTCAATAGCATCCTAGAGAATGACAAAATTTTCGCCCTTGCTCTTCAAAAATTACTTAACAGCCTTGTCAAATTTAGATACCAATTTCTCAACATTTGACTGACTCATGGGTCAAAGGGAATAATATTGTGCTTTCGACCTTTGCCTAGTCAGGTTCAGGGATCGACCTCCCAACACTAGACTGGCTCCTGATAGAAGAGGATAAATATTTGGGGATTGACCTCCTAATATTCATCTAGCTTCCAACCTAAGGAGTGCATGCCAAGATTTCAACCCTAACCATGTTACGTTCAGGAACACACTCCCCAACATTCAACTGGCGCCCCGCACGAAGGACAAATAACAACTTAGACAATACCTTCACAAATAGTAGGCACCACCAAGAGCAATTATTTTGACCTTAACCGTGCTAAGACTTAGTCAAAGGGGGGACTAAATATTGACACCTAAAACATGGTGTCTTAATTTTTTAAAGCACTCGATCTTGAAACTTAGGGCCCAATTTGTACACTATCACAAAACCTGTACACTATCACAAAACCTGAATTTAGCCTAAGATTTTGGCAGTTATGGGCTTGTACTCGAGCACGCCTGAGTTTAGGCCTTAGATCGCCCATGAACCGGAATGATTCATTGGACCGCATTGGACCAGCTAACACTTCGATTAGGCTCTCGTTTAATCCATGCCATGATTTTCCTAGTGATAAGCTAAACCATATTTAATTTAATTTTTCCTTTCCATTTCCCTTCTCCCTTTCCTCTTTTCTTATATTTTAATTTAATTTTGAAATCTAGGAAGATGTAAGTTTTGAATTAAGCCAGCATCTTCCAACTGTAAATATTTATTTTTATCTTTTCTTATGCTTTCTATATAGACTATTATGGATTTTATTTCTTGAATATGTTGCATGCTCGATTTCAATAGCGTAACACTTTTAGTTATCTAATTGGTTATGGATTCCTCATGACCATGAGTGATGCGGGATGAATCACATCCTAGCCTTGTACCTTTAGCCCTAAATTTTGGAGGTGTGGTTCAAGTTAATGAATTCAGATGGTTTCTACATTATGGATTATTCAGGGACCTTTCATAAGCTTTTTTTTATCGGGCTATGCCCCTTGCACTTATGGACCTAATAAAAGGAGTGAATTATCTGTTTTGTGTGCTTTGGTTTTCTAATGAATTGATTGGCAACTTTACTTTAGCTAAGCCACTAAAATGTAAAAAAAAGATTTTCTGCATGTAGAAAAATTGGTAACTAGAGTAGGAATTGGACTCCCAGATCCAAGTAGTTTTTGGTGTTTGGGCTAGACAATCCGGTCATGTTATGCGCTTGCGAACTGGTCGGTTTCCTAAACATGCCTATCGTGATTTCTACGTCAAACATCTTCTCCTTCTGGGACCAATAACTTGAACGTGTGCTAGCCCAATTGCCGGTTCTTTTTGGCATTAATCTGACTCAGTTCTTGAACAGAAATATATAACAAATAAAATTAAATCTTAGTAAGCAACTCAGAAGATGAACGACTTGTAGGGGATCGCACACGGGCCCCGATCGTGGTTCTTACAATATTAATATGATGTATTTTATGTATGCATGTTGTTTACATGGTAATGTATTATGGTTGTTTTATTTGCATTAATAAGATGTAGCTTATGAAATATTGTCAAAATTATCGTATTTGATTACAATTTTCCAACCGATGCTACTTTGACTATAGTGTGGATGGTTAATAAAATAAGTATAAGTTGGATAAAGAAAAAAAAAAACCTGGCAACCTCAAAATAGGCAAACTAAATTATGAGTGTTATTTTGCTTGAGTTAAGAACACAATGAAGGCGAAGATAATCCACTTCTTACAAAAATGAGAAAAAGAACAAGGAGAGGCTGATGAAACAACTAGGCATTCAATTCTTAGCACAGGAAAGTAATCTTCCACACGTTAGCAAGAATACAATTGTACAAGTCTCGTCAGCTTCCATGGAATCAAAAAAATTAGTGAGCCTGGGCGATACGAAGGAAAAAATCAGTTGAAAATATGTGACGTTTAATTTTTACTACTTCGGGCTAAGCCTAGGAGAATTGCAGAGAGTAGCTTGAAGGCCAGAATTTTTCATATGATATTTATAGGTATGACTTCAATACGACAGTAATATCAAAGGAATAGTGCTATTTTACCGTCTTTCAGGCCTACTGGCTTAGAAACACCTTTTCTTTTAATCTAGTACTACTTATTTTCTAGTGCAAGTTTCCATGCTGTGGGGGTCATCCTTGGAAGAATTATGATCTTTGGATGAGGTGATCCAATCTTTATATAATAAAAAGCAAAATGATGTGGGCTGAAAAAGCTTCCCTCTCCCATTCTAGGCATATTGTGCACTCCCATCCAATTCTATTTGGGTTGTTCAAACTTGAAAGTGCACGTACCGTGGGGAACGATGGATGTAGTTTATGGATTATTAGTGAAAGCCATCTATCCCAAAATAACTACCCATGAGTTCCATTCATTTTATATTCGCCCCCCCTTTCAGATCTCACTGTACTCTCATAGTAATACTGCTCAGATAGTCACATGATTAAAACAGAGGGATGATAATAAATCGTTCTGGAATGCATAACATTGACACCAACCACAGAAGTCGAATTGCCAATCAAAAAAGTCTGCTCAGCATCTTGAGGAAGAGGAGGAGGTCAAAGAAAATACGAGAGAAGATAGTGGAGGAAGACGGCCCATCATCTTCCATCGGCCAAGAATACATTTCGTAGTCCCTGAATCAAATCAAAAAAATAAGACAAAAGCACAAGAATACATTTCGTAGTCCCTGAATCAAATCAAAAAAATAAGACAAAAGCAAACTCTCACTGCCTAAATCAATGCAAGCATCACTAACTATCTAAATGTAACCAGTTTCTTGAAGAAATCCCTACAATTGTCAGGTTCTCCAAGACCTAGGTCCCATCATCCATTGACAATGCCTGCCATAGGAATATGAAAGATGAGGCATTGGGCACTGGGCAATACGGCTACCATGATTACAAAGGAATGAGTTTATTTGTTTTTCTTTGTTTGGGGAGGGAGGGGAGGGCCACATAATTTTACAGTGTCATTTTTCTTGTGTTTCCTTTTCTTTCTTCCCTTTTCTAAAATTAAGTTTTTAAGGAAAAAAACAATTGAGTTTAGCTTTTTTCTGTACAAGGAGGGATGTCCTTTCTTTTGTGTAGTTGTGGACTAATGTTTCCTCTGTGTCTTCTTATCCAAAATTACATTTGGAATTGCAGAGTTAGTCATCTTCAATATTCTCCTAAAAGTTGCAAGTTGAACCAAGGAAAAAAAAAATCCAAAACTTATTTACAATAACAAATATATTTAATTTGTGGTGGTTGTCATACTATAGTTTTTATTGACATTGAAATTTTCAACAGTGAAAGAAATTAGGTATGAGAATAATTGTTAAATAAAGACTTCACTTATAAGCCATATCTAATCACATGATGTGATTGAAGATGTCTATATTCTTATTTTAGCAACATATAGGCCCTGTTCTATTTCGCATTTTTTAGAATTTAGCTAAGAGCTTACATCTCCTTATAGCTCCTTACATCTCCTTACATCTTCTTACGTCTCCTTATATCTCCTTATATCTTCTTACATCTCATAGATTTTCTATAACATTCATTTATTTTAGTTACATAAATATGTATATTTTTTTTAATGATACTACCAATATATAAAATGTATAAATATCTTATGAATACAACATTGACATAAACATAAAAACATAATATAATGACGTAAATTATATTTAATTTTCGACATGAAATATATATTATTATAGATGACCATACATTTATTTATTTAAAATTATTTACTTAAAACAAGAATTTATTCGAAGAGTTATATTCAATTTTGTCAAATTTTTTTTTTTTTTTGGTTATACTTTGCTTATTCGATCAAACTAATGTTCATGTAAAAAATCTTGGATGAAATTTTATTCATCAAATTTATAGAAATTAATATATTTTATTGTTGTGTAATTAACTTAATTAATTATTTATTTTTAATAAGTATACTATTTTAATATTATTATTTTTCATCCAAAACGTTCATTGTAAAATAAATTATACTATACAACTCTTCAACAATTCAAAAACTCCTTACATCCATCCTTACAGTTCCTTACAGCTCCGTACATCTTCTTACAACTCCTTACATCTCCTTACAGTTTCTTACATCTCCTTACAGCTTCTTACATCTTCTTACAGCTCCTTACAACTTCTTACAGCTCCTTATATCTCCTTACATCTATCTATCTATCTATCTAAAACGCGAGCCCATAATCTCTCTTTTTACTAATAAAAATTATTATTACCTAAAAACAAAACCTTTTGTGCAAAGTGATTTGATGTTGATAACACTAATCAACTTGTCTTCATCATTTAAAAAAAACAATAATCACCTTATCATAATGAGCAATACTTTCTTCAAAATTAAAGAATTATTCAAACTACCAACACAGGTTGGTTCAAGTGATTTGCCACTTATTCCCCTCAAGTAAGATCTTAAGTTCGAGTCTTGTGAATAGAGAAACTCTATAATGGGAGATGTCTACCACTTATTGTACCTATAGTAGCTCGACTCTAGTAAAATGGATCCAAGACAAAAAAAAAAAAAAGGAAATTATTCTAATTAATTGAAACCATGTAGTAGTATGTTTCATTTTTTAATGTTTCTCATCATTTTGTAACCGTGGGATTGTCATCTATTTCACAGAGTGTTGGATTTCTATTCGTTTCCTTTAATAAACACCACATTTTTCAAAGTGTTGAGTAATGTACAACAACTTTTTCACGGTCTACAATTACCTATTTAATGTGATGCTCTCCCTCTCATTTTGGTTCCTCTATTGTCTTCTTTTAATATGATACATGATATTTTGGGTATTTTCATAATTTCAATTAAATTGACAACTCTTAGGGCCTGTTCTTTTCGTGGGTAAATTGGGTAGGTAAAAAGGTGAAGTAGGTTGAAGTACATTGAGGTGGATTGAGGTGGGTGAAAGTTGGCATTTTTTTTTTTGAGGTGGGTTGAAATAGGTTGAAGTGGGTTGAAGTGGGTTAATGTAGGTTGAAGTTGGTTGAAGTTGGTATATTTTTTATGTGATGGGTTGAAGTAGGTTAAAATAACGAGAATGTAATTAATGTGTGATAATTCATGAAGTTATCGAAATTTTGTGGAATTTTTGTTTATTCTTTTTTATTTTTTATTTTTTATTTTCATTTTTTATTTTTTTGAAATTTTCTGTAGCTTTTGTTTGGAATAAAATGAAAAAAATAAAAAATTTAAAATAAATACAAAAAATTTAAAAAATACAAAAATACAAAAATAAAAAATAAAAAATAAAAAATAAAGATGAAATATAAAAATTAGAAAATTAAAAATTAAAAATAAAAAATAAAAAATAAAAAAATAAAAAATAAAAATAAAAATTGAATAGAAAAATTAAAAATTAAAAATTAAGAATTAAAAATTAAATACAAAAATTAAAAAATAAAATTAAAAAAATAAAAAATAAAAAATAAAAATAAAAATAAAAATAAAAATAAAAATAAAAAAATTAAATATAAAAAATTAAAATTTATAAATTTATAAATTTAAAAATTTAAAAATAAAAGACTAGAAAAATAGAAAAATACAAAAATAAAACAATTCCAAAGTATGATAATTTACAAAAAAGTTATATAGTGAACTTTTTGGTACAAGAATGATTAAATCTCACATGATACTTTACAAATTATTAAAATTATGAAGGGGGTGGGTTGAAGTTGGTTGAAGTGGGTTGAAGTAGGTTGAGGTAGATTGAAATAGGTTGAGGTAGATTGAAGTGGATTGAAATTGATATTTTTTTTCAAGTGGGTTGAAGTAGGTTAAAATAGGTTTAAATGGGTTGAAGCGGGTTGAGGTTGGTAAATTGCAATTGGCCCACGAAAAGAACAGGCCCTTAATCTATGGGATGATTTTTTGATGTCCACTTCTGTTATTTCCAATAAAATAAAATATATACAAAATTACATTTTGGTGAATTGATATGACGTGTAAATATATATAAATGTCCATATATAGTTGTATTTTACGCATATCATAATTTTATATTGAAATGGATGAACATTGCCACTTTCATATTTAGACTCTAAGTTCTTTTTTTGATCCAGTTTGCACCTCAAATTCTAAACATACGTGTTATACATTAAGAGTAACTACATACGTGTTCAGTTGCATGGAAAGAACAGTGTTATTATTTAACTAATTGTTCCAAATATAAGAGAGAAGTTATGATGAGTTAACCTTATTCAAATACTAAGTTTTGCTACATATTTAATCTTCACACTATAATTTGAATAGAGTATTTTTATAATACGTTAACTTTATATTTGATGTTAGTATTCAATTTTAATAGTTTTTACAATTTAAACACCCGTGCATGAGCACGGACACAAAACTAATTGATTAAAGGGCTAAAACTTAGAACGATGGGTTAGCGGGGGAAATAGTTTGCGACAGAGTAGGACACTTTATATAACGATATGTTCGATTTTTTGTGAAATTTTCGGACACAAGAAATCTTTTAATAGTTAATTATAGAATCTATTCAATTAAAAGTGTTAAACTTGTATATATTATATTGTTGATATCATACTTTAGACTGCAAATGAAGATTAGTTTTTTTGAATAAACAAATGAAGATTAATTGAATTGGAAGCTTTAATTTTTCACCCCTTTATGTATGTACCATATTAATAAAATGGAAAATATCTTCTATTAAAGAAAACAGAAGATATTTTTTTACTTGTAAAGATTTTCAAAATCCATCTCTTTTTCCTTTTAAAAATATAATTGAAGAGAAAACAACTTTAAACTATTAATACACCAACAGAAGCAAGAAATCAAGGATTGACTAGAAAAAGAATAGTTCGAGTTATAAATTATTACATTCTACATTGTCAATGTCGTCAGTGGCAAAGTCAGGAATTTAGAAAAGTGGTTGAGAAATAATAAAACACACAATATAAAATTTAACAATAGTCATGAAACTAAAATATCTGTGCATTTTGATCTATAACTAAAATTAAACAAATTTAGAATTGAAATTGACAAATTAAACTCATAAATTAAACTACAAAAGCAATTTGTGGCTGTTCAAAAGCAATTTTATTATTTACTATGTTGCCTACCAACTGGATGTTGAAATTGGCAAATTCAACTCATAAACTAAACTACAAAAGCAAATTAACATACAAATAAAAGTATTGAATAACATATTGAAGTCAATTAAAATATTAAACTAGTATTACTAATGTATAAACTTACAAATCTAAGAGACATGGTCAACGAATTACAAACTCTTCTTAGGCAGAGACACCAACCCACGACCCATGTCACGCAGATGGCTCAAGGCGATGACAGTGGCAGAGACTGTTAAGGATAAGGATATGATCTTAGATAACACAACTTGATAAACTTTGTATTTGTCTTGGATGTGGACTCTTGTTACTTAATCCCTAAGCTAGGGCACGGCTTAACTTAGTTGAAATAGGCTTGCCATATTCTTGTGTATATAAACCCATGCTTTGGCAATTAAGCCAGAAAAATGAGAAGAAAGACATAGCAAATCAATTGAGCTGTTATTCTGCCAAATATCTCAAAACAAATTAACTTTTCTATATGGTATCAGAGCCATGAGTAGGAAGATCGTGATTGACAATCAATCATCTTATTACCTGCACCCATCAGACGGGCCGGGTGTAGCAATCACATCTGTGATCTTCAATGGGAAGAATTATGAACTATGTAACAAGCAGTTAGGATAGCTTTAAAATCTAAAAACAAACTAGGGTTCATTGATGGAACCCTAAAAATACCAGACCTAAAAAACGGAGATGATCAAACCAAAATTAATACTTGGGAGATGGCAAATTCAATGATGTGCTCTTGGACATCAAAGTAATTGATCCCAAGCTTCACCTAAGCATTGCTTATGTTGAAATAGTAGCAGGTATGTGGGATAGTTTAAGAAAATGATATGCCACAGCCAATACTCCCAAAATACACAAACTTAAATATGATATAGCATCATGTAAACAAGGGGGCCTTGAGATAGTTGAAGTCTATTCCAAGCTTATAAGCATATGGAGTGAATTAACCAACTATATCAAGATCCCTCAATGCACTTGTGGAAAGTGCGAGTGTGATGTTGGGAGTAAGATAACAAAGATGATGGAGGAAGACCAAACTCATCAGTTCTTTATGGGGCTAAATGACGAGGCACATGCTAATATCCAAACCTAAGTCTTGGCAATTGATCTGTTACCACCTCTCAACTGAATCTTCAACATGGTATAGTAAGAAGAAACTCACAAGCGAATCATGTTAGGAGATGATCAATGTACCGAGAATGCGATTGCCTTCGCTATCAAGGATCATCCAGGCACGGTGGACAAACCCATTTGCAAACACTGTGGATGCTGAGGACATGAAGAAGAGAGATGCTACGAGGTGATTGGATACCCACAACATTGGAGTACCCGTGGACGCGGTCGAGGAGGAAGAGCTAGCCGAGGAAATCGAGGGGGTCGAGGCAATTACAACCAAGGAAGAACAGTTGGGTGTGAAACTGTCAACTTGACCCAGGCCCAGCATGGTCAGCCCAGTCCGAATGCACAACAAACTCAAACAATGCCGTAATTGAAGCAGACCAAGTCAGCATACCCAATATGACTCAAGCATAAAAGCTACTGAGCCTCATTGAAACACCAAAGGCAGGGATTGAGGCGCTTTTAGGTACAAATTTATGGATGTTTGACAGTAGAGCGTCATGTCACATGATAGGTGATTCAAAGACGATGCAAGGGACCAAGAAAGCCTCAGGTGCTTTCGTTGGTTTGCCCAATGGAACCTATGTTTTAGCTAGTCAAGAAGGAACTGTATTGCTCGGGAAAAGGATCAAATTAAGCAATGTGTTATATGTTCCATCTCTTAAGTGCAACCTTATCTCGATTGCAAAATTAAGTAAGGAGTTGAATTGTACCGTGACATTCTTTGATGATTTTTGCATTTTACAGGACGGTACTTTGAGAACTCTGTTTGGTATGGGTGAGCAACAAGGAGGGGTCTACTACTTTAAGGATGGATCATTGGTAGAAAAAGTTAATGCAGTAAACTCCAGTAATTTATGGCACAAGCATCTCGGGCATCCTTCAAGTGAATTCTTATCTTTGCTTCCTAGTAGTTTAGGAGTCAATTTTGATAAGAAACATAATAACATATGTGAAACTTGTTATCGTGCAAAACAAACTAGAAATCATTTTCCTTTGAGTTCTAATAAGGCTAAAGATATCTTTGAACTTATTCATTGCGACATCCAGGGTCCATAGAGTACCATCCTCGTATGGTGCCCATTATTTTCTTACAATTGTAGATGATGCTACTAGAGCAATTTGGTTTTTTTAAATGGTTGATAAGCGCAAAACGAGCAATCTGCTAAAAGGATACATTGCCATGGCTAGGACCCAATTTAAAAAGAATGTGAAAATGGTGAGGAGTGATAATGGTTCCGAATTCACTTCGAAACCTATGTAAAAGTTTTATCAGGATCACGGTATCATACGTCAAAGCAGTTGTGTCGATACCTCCCAACAGAACAGTAGAGTCAAAAGGAAACATAGACATGTCCTAAAAGTGGCAAGGGCTCTCTTGTTCGAAGCTAATTTACCAACTAAATTTTGGGGTGAAAGTGTACTTGCAATAGTTCATTTAATCAATAGAACTCTAAGTAACCTTCTGAAAGGGAAAACACCTTATGAATTGCTTTACCATCAAAAACCCTTATACAACCATATTAGAGTGTTTGGTACGCTTTGTTTTGCATAGGTGAAAAGGAACAAAGATAAATTTGCACCTAGGTGAAAGAAGTGTCTTTTTGTTGGATATCCTTTAGGCCAAAAGGGATGGAAGGTATTTGACTTGGATACACATGAATTGTTTGTAAGTTATGATGTATGTTTCATGAGCATGTATTTCCCTTCCAAAATTCTGAAAATTCAGTGGGAACAAATTTGGCATCTTATAAAAATGCAATGGATCCGATCTTCCTTGATGATGAGGATATGGATCCACTTGAAGCACCAAGCCTAGTCCATGACACACGGCCTTCACTACATGAAGTGAGGGGGAGATTGACCGAGGAGGAGGCCCAGTCTAGCCCAGAGCCATCACGGGCAGCAGTGTCTCGATTAGGTCTAGCACATTCTGTAGTACTCAGACACCCGACTGTTGGCAGTAAGTGAGCGAACGGCCCACCATGAGGTAGGCCAGGAGCAAGAACAACAGACAGAAGCCCCAACTCCCAATCTAGTCGAGCCTGAAGCACGACTTGAAATGGGTCGGGAAGTGAGAAGAACAGAGCGACCCAGCAAGCTTCTAAGGAGGTATGATTATTTTTTGTGTTATAGCACAAGACCCAATGACCTAAACATTGAAGGCGTCACCTCCTTTGCTAACCTACATCAACCGAGAACCTCAGGTACGCATTATCCCATCACAAATTATGTCACATCACAAAAATTTTTGACTTCTTATCAAAATTTTTTAGCTGCTATAGCAAAGGTGGGTGAGCCAAAATTTTTCCAAGAAGTCGTGAAACATTCCCAGTGGAGTATGACCATGGCTGAAGAAATTGAAGCCTTAGAAAGAAATGGAACATGGACCGTGGAAGACCTACCCCCGGGAAAGAAGCTTATTCGTTGTAAATGGATCTACTGAGTCAAGTACAATACTGACAGGAGCATTTAGTAATACAAAGCAAGATTGATGATTCAAGGGGATCATCAAGTTGAAAGTTTCGACTACAACGAGACCTTTGCCTCAGTTACTAAGATGACTAGTGTATGAATATTTTTATCTGTCACAGTAGCAAAAGACTGGAAACTACATCAGATAGATGTAAACCATGCCTTTCTACATGGTGACTTGGAGGAAGAGGTTTTCATAGAATTGCCTCCTAGGTTTAAATCTAATAATCCTAATCAAGTGTGTGGATTAAAAAAATCCTTATATGGTCTCCGTCAAGCCCCATGGCAAAGGTTTGCCAAATTATCTTCGAAACTATGTGAGTATAGATTTGTTAGGTCCTATGCAGACTATTCGTTGTTTATTCATCATAAATGTGTTGTATTTATGGCCTTATTAGTCTATGTGGATGACTTAGTGCTTTCTAGGAATGTTGCCCATGCTTCAAAGGTCTTCAAAGCCTACCTTAACACTTGTTTTAGTACTAAAGATTTCGGACCTTTAAAATACATCCTTGGTATTGAAGTGGCACAGGGACCCGAAGGGATGTTCCTATGCTAGCGCAAATATGCATTAGAGATCATCAATGAATGTGGATTCTTGGGGGCCAAATCGGATGACTTCTCTATTGAAGAATATCACAAATTGATATTAGCCATTGGAAGAGATCTGAATGATGCTACACAGTACCGAAGGTTAGTCAGCCACCTTATCTATCTCGCTATCACTAGACCTGATCTGACTTATGCAGTACACATCCTTTCCCAATTTATCCATTCACCAAAGGAAGACCATATGGATGTTGCACGCGGAGTTCTACATTATCTTAAGGGTATTGCAGGAGAAGGCATTTTTCTACTTGCTACCAATGATCTCCAGCTACATGGGTACTGTGATTCTGATTGGGGACATGTACCCTTTCCAGGAAGTCATTAACTGGTTATTTTGTGATTCGCAGAGGCTCACTTATCTCCTGGCGGACTAAGAAGCAAGCAACAATTTCCAGGTCTTCAACTGAAGCAGAATACCGAGCAATGGCAGTGGCTAATAGTGAGCTTGTTTGTGTATGCACTTTCTTGGCCTCATTATATTAGATGTATTTCACACAGAGCCTATGAAATTAATTTGTGATAGTCAGGCAGCTTCACACAAAGCAAGGATTCCAGTCTTCCATGAGAGAAACAAGCATATTGAAATTGTGACATTCGCGAAAAGCTTGTCTCAGGCCTCATTGCATTTGATCGTATCTGATCACAACATCAGCTAGCCGACATATTCACCAAGACACTCGGAAAGAAATAATTTCAGTATCTAAAGGGCAAGTTGGGCATGGCAAATTTGCATGCTCCAACTTGAGGGGGAGTGTTAAAGATAAGGATATGATCTTAGATAACACAACTTGATAAACTTTTATTTGTCTTGGATGTGGACTCTTGTTACTTAATCCCCAAGCTAGGGCACGACCTAACCTAGCTGAAATAGGCCTACTATACTCTTGTGCGTATAAACCCATGTACTTTGGCAATTAAGCAAGAAAAATGAGAAAAAAGACACGACAAATCAATTGAGCCGATAACCCTCCCAAATATCTCAAAACACATTAGTTTTTCTATAGAGGCAATGATGACTAACGACCGGCTGCCTAAGAGCCCGTCCAGTGGTAGGCTCGCCCGCCTCCGGAGCCGCGCCCCGCGCCGCTTGCAATGGCCAAGCCGCTGAGCGACTCGCAAGGCTGGCCACGAGCCCTGGGCTACCTCACCAATTTTTTTGCTTTTTTTGCTTTTTTTTAAAATTTTTATTGATTTTTTCCTTTTTTTTGGATTTTAAAAAAGAAGTTGTGTGTTCTAGAGTAAATCCATAGGTATTATTTTATTTGATGAGCTAAAATTATGAGCCTTGCATTGGAAAGAGGAAAGATTGTGAGCAGAAAAGTTAGCTCATCACAAGCTGCTGTGGTAGAAGTGGTGAGCCAAAAAATTGGCTCACCACTGGGGATGGTTTAAAGTGGAGGGGAGGCGCTATGCGAATTGCCCAAGTTTTTTTTTTTTAAACAAGGAATTATACTAGTTATTTTTCTAATATAGATTTCACTCTTTGGTTATTTTACAAGGAATTAAACAAGTTTTATTTTATATATATATGTGTGTGTGTGTGTGTGTGTGTGTGTGAAACAACACGTATAATTTATACTAGTTATTTTTCTCATAATAAAGTCCAAAAACAAAAAAAGTCACGGAAGATTCTTCTCCAATGCCTATGAGCCGGACCCATCGACCTAGCCGCCTAGCATGTATCTATACTATATATAAAAGCAATGTATTTCTGACGTGACTTTTTCCTGCACTGTCAAAAATTAGAACTTCTGGGCCATCGGATTAATCCTCACTTCAATCTCATCCGTCCATATTCAGTAATTAATTCAGAACCAAATAAAAATTAACAAGAAAAATATAATCATTTTCGTTTATTACAGATATATAAAAAGGAAATACGCATAACATTGTTTTGTTACAGATACATGAAAAGGAAATAAGAATAACATTCACAATCAATCTCCTTCTAACAGAAATCCATTACCCTGCTACCAAAATTGTTTCACCGTGAAAAAAATTCACAAAACCCTTCTGTTCCGAATCCGGTTATCTACATCATGCCCTTCGATCAGATTTGTAAGGCTTCCAATCCTCCAGTCAGTCTCTTATTTCTTTTTTGTAATTGATTTTTTGGTATTAATGTCCAGAAACATGTTAATAGCTAATTTTTCTTGCCTAGAAGGCTTCCAATCCTCACGTTTAATGCCCAGAAATATGTTATTTCTTTTTTGTAATTGATTTTTTCGTATTAATGCCTAGAAACATGTTAATAGCTAATTTTTCTTGCCTAGAAGGCTTCCAATCCTCACGTTTAATGCCCATAAACATGTTTGTGTGTGTATGTGTTTGTGTGTTAAATTCATGCCCAACATGTTCCCAAATCCAGATTCTATCTGTAGTGTCTGGACCCGTGCTGTCCTATAAATTTTTTATGCCCAACACGTTTAATGCCCACAGGTTGAACTTTCCTATAAATTTGGTATTACACTATATATAGATGTTGTTAAATTCATGCCCAACATATTCCCAAATCCATATTCAAACCAAAATTCCTAACCCCCAACCCTCCTCTGCCCGAATCTCCACGTCAGCTCAGAAAACGGAAACAAAGGAAACTAGGAAACGGAAACAAAGAAAACTAGGACCATACCCATCAGAAGACACCAGGGAGGGGTAGCGCGTGACCACCACGCGCAGTCGACGAAGACCGTTTCACGATCTTCTTCCTCCCAAAACCCCGCATCATCGCCGATCTACGCAGCCATAGAAAGAAAACTAGAGAAACGCACTGGGGCGGTGGTGCGTGAACGTCACGCGCTGCCGACAAAGGTTGTTTCAGGATCTTCTTCGTCTGAAAACCCCACATCATCGCCGATCTACGCAGCCATAGAAAGAAAACCGGAGAAACGCTGTCATTGCAAGCACGTGCGCCCACGCGCCACCACCACAGCGGCGCGTGGTTCCTTTCTCATGCTCGATTTTGACAGATCTACACAACGGCGGTGGTGGTTCTCATCCGAATTTCGTAGATCAAGGCTCGTGGGTTTTGGGGGGGTGGCGGTGTTTTGGCATCACTTGGGTGGTTTTCAAGTCAACAAACCGGCGGTATTTCTGGGTATGGCATACAAGGCCGGGTCGAAATAACAGAGAGCTTTCGAGAGGCAGGCAGAGAGGAGAGAGAGAATGAGGCAGGCAGAGAGGAGAGAGAGGGACAATTAGGAGAGAGAGAGTGAAGACAATTAGGAGAGGAGAGAGAGAATGAGGCAGGCAAAGAATGAGGCAGGCAAAGAGGCATCGGTTATGTATGAGTGAACTTTGATGATTGAAAATGAAAAACAATTGACCAATGTTATGAAAACTCCAAAACGACTATTCTTTAGGCTTTTGTTGAATATTAGTGATGATTGCAAATACATGAAAAATTGAAAATGAAAGCTTTTGATAATTGACCAACAACAATGATAGAAGTGCTAAGGAGTAATTCAATTTACTATTCTTTAGGCTTTTTGTTTAATTGCTAAGAAAGTTTAAAAAATTATAATATTCAATTTAAAATTAGATTAGTTGTTTTTTGATTAAAAAATCTCCCAATTTTTAGAGTTAAGTATATTTTTAGAGTAAAGCCTATTTTTTGAGAGAAATTTGCAACAATTGTACGATGAAGTTTACATGGATATTGCATGATATAGTCTTCTTTTATATCCAATTAAGTCTTCTATATCCATTTTTCTCCCCCCCACTAATATATTGATCCTGAGATAATATTAATAACTAATTTTTTCTGCCTTTTTGAATAATATTAATTCCTAGGTGATTATCGAATCTCTTTGGCCATTGACCTTTGGAATTTTCAAGTATTTTCAATATACACACATATAGATTACCATGTATCAAATTTTGTCTATTCAATTGTATGTTCTACTCTTTTTGTATCTATTTATAAATGTTGTGATTTCGTTATCAAATATAACTATATTACATTATGTCTTTCATGTTTAATATTTAAATTTTGAATTTTGATTTGCTAAATGTAATTTATTTCATAAATCAAACGCTTTCCCCCTCAAAGTGGATAAGGAAATCAAAAAAAAAAAATGCAACAAAATTAAACAAAGGCTACAACAACTAAAAATAAAAATTAGCCATTCCATAAAAATAAAAACAAATCCATTTATTTCATTTAGTAGAATTGAATATCAAAGTAATCACTCCGAAGAAACAAAATGGAAAATATTACTATGAACAATTAGAATTCAAACTGGGATACTATGAACAAAATGGAGAATATTTGGACTACCTATAATCTCTATCATGCTTTACATCATGTCTTTTACAATCATCTGTTGTTTTAATTATTGAGTTTTAACGGTTGTACATAAAATTGCTATCTACTTATATCTTTCAATAAATTTGAGTTTCTGTTGAACTTTCCTATATTATTTTGATTCTCTCTCTCACTCTACACACACACACACACACACACACACACACACACACACACACACACACACACACACACACACAAACACATACACACACAAACACCAACTATCTACCGTAGTATGCACCGTGCAAAATACGGGTGACTTTTAGCATGATTTTAGTTATATTTGGACTACCTGTAATCTCTATCATACTTTACATCATATCTTTTACAATCATCTGTTGTTTTAATAATTGAGTTTTAACGATTGTACATGAAATTGCTATCTACTTATATCTTTCAATAAATTTGAGTTTCTATTGAGCTTTCCTATATTATTTTGATTCTCTCTCTCACTCTATACACACACACACACACACACACAAATACATGCACATATACACACAAACACCTACTATCTACTGTAGTACGCACCGTGCAAAGTACAGGTCCAGACTAGTTTGGTGTAATAGCGTTGTCAAACCATGTGCAAATTAATTGCAGATGCATGACTTGGAAAGTTTATATGCATCCATTTTGAGCTTACAAGATTCAAATATAGAAATGCATTATTGATTTGGTTATTACTTTCTGATAGGTGGTTTAATTTTGCACACTTCTTTTTAAAAAAATAAATAATTGATGGTTGGTGAAAAATTTTTCACATAATAGGGATCTTCTTGGAAAGATATACCGGTGATTATCATGTCATATGAGAATGTTCCTTCAAGAATCCACACTTAAGCTCCAAATATGCTATTGTGCAACAAAAAAATAAATAAATGAAATTGCACATCTGAAGCTCACTAAGGTATATTCTAGTTATCTATACTATTTTCTTTAGTAGGTTATAACATTTATTTAGTGAGTTGTAATATTTATTTGGTGAGATATGAAATATATTTGGTAATGAATATGATTTAGAGAGTAGTAAAAATTATTCGTAATAAAAAAAAAAAGAGTGATCTAACATATAAAACAAAATTTTAGTGACACACATTCTTTTTCATATTTTGAGGTGTGATAGTTTCTCAATGAGTTTTACTATAAATTTGGGTGAGCTATGATATATATTTATGAACAATAGTTTGTATTTATTATTTAACACACTATTTTTGGTTAAACTTTTCAGTCACTTGCACGCTGAGTTTTTAGTGATCCATTTATATTATGTTTGGTGAGTTAAGATGTACAATTAGTGAGCAAACACTTGAAAAATTTATGATTCACTAATTTTACTATATCTTTTAGTGAGCTATGCATATATTTAGTGAGCAATGGTTAATATTTAGTAAGCTAAACTATATTTGGTGAGTCGGACCACATTTGTATTATAATACAAAAATTTGAAAATTTTATTTTCTAGTGATCTGTAGAAATTCCATTTAGGGAGCTACGCTATTTCTTTAATGAGTTCTGATAGATATTTAATGAGCAATATTAACTATTCATAATAAAAAATGAGTGAGCAAATAATATAATAAACAAGTTTAGTGAGCACATATACATTCTTGTTTATATTTTGAAGCATAATATTTTTGTTAGTGAGTTGCACTATAAATTTTGGTGAATTGCAATTGGTTTAAGGAGCAATACTTTGTATTCTTCTTCTAAGATATTATTATATATCTTTTGGTTGACTGAAATATAAATTTTTCAAATGTACAAGAATGATATATTTGAAAAGTTTCAATCACTTACAAACTAACTAAATTTCAAAGATACAATTTGAAATTGCGATCTTCAGTTAAAACCAAAGTAATAAATAAAATTAAATCTTAATTAGTAATCAATTCACAAGAAGAACGACTTGAAGGGGACCGCACACGGTGCCCCGGTCGTGGTTCTTACAATATTACTATGTTGTATTTTATATATGCATGTTATTTACATGACGATGTATTATGGTCATTTTATTTGCATTAGTAAGATGTGGTTCATGAAATATTGTCAAAATTATTGCATTTGATTACAATTTTCCAACCGATGCTACTTTGACTACAGTGTGGAGGGTTAATAAAATAAGTATAAGTTGGATGAAGAAAAAAACAAACCTGGCAACCTCAGATGGACAAACTAGATTATGATTATCATTTTGCTTGAGTTTGGCACAATTAAGGCGAAGATAATCCACTTCTCAGAAAAATGAGAAAAAGAACAATTAGAGAGGGTGACGAAACAACAAGGCATTCAATTAGTAGCATAGGAAATTAACCTTTTCACAAATTAGCAAGAATACAATTATATAAGTATTACCGGCTTCCATGGAATGAGCAAAAAAAACAATTGAAAATAGGTGACGTTTAATTTTTTGGGGTAAGCTAGAGGAATTGCAGAGAATAGATTAAAGGCAAGAAGTTTTCATGTGATATTTATAGGTATGAATTGAATAAGGCATGGATGTCAAAGGATTAAAGGAATGGTACCATTTACCCTAGAAACATGCTTTGTTTTTATCTAGTGTATATTTTTTACAGCAAGCATCCATATTGTGCGGCCCATCCATGGTATAATTGTTGGAAAAATGGAAATTAATAGCTGCTGGAGGGACAAGGAGACGACCTATGTCGTGGTATGAACCACTGATCTGAAAGCTTAATTCGCCCGACTTAGGTGCAAATCGTTATGGCGAAGAAGCTCCCCAAGGCTTAACACAGCTGGCTTCGCACTCGTGCACTCGGGGGAGAAGCTTTGGAGTATAGCAGATTATATGCCCAGGAAGTAGAGAGGAGAAGAGAGAATTTGTTTTCTGTGTGCTCTACAGAGTTGCAGTAGAGTCCTTTTTATAGTGGACTGGAGTAGAGAAAACTGTCAACCAAGCCATAAAGAAAGGCGTGAAACGGGGGCAGAAAATCAGGAGAGAATAATATAACTGAAGCATTAATGGGGAGAGGATCATGGTGATTAAGGCGGAGATGAAGGAGGACTTAGTGAACTAGCCGTTAGGATTATGACAGCTCATACGCAATTAGTCCTCTCAAAAATTCCTCTAAAAACTATAGTGTAAGGCCCAAGCCCACAGCCCGCGGGCTGCGCCGCGCCCAGCACGCACCGGACGGGCGGGCGGCGGCGACGCGCACGGGCGTGTGGCAGCCCAAGTCCCCTCAATCCCCTTAAAACATGGCTTCTAGTTATTCGACAAGTGCAAAAAGAGTGGGATATATAAATTCTTTAAGCCACTCCCAAAGATTCCATGTAGGACAGCAAAAGAGATAAAGAGAGTAAGTAAACACCCTTTTGGGGTGCCATTACTCCGACAATCCCCCACTAATGGCACACAAAAGGAAAAGAAGAATGAAAAAGATTTCCTGGGCAATGAGGGTCGGATACTTAAGTATCAATGTCTTACGATTGAATTGATACGTAGTGAAGAGAGGCAACATCTAAGTCTGACAAGTAAACTTAGTCTTGAACTTGTTAGACTATGAATGAGGCCATCCCGGCACATATCAACCCTAAAATATGTATACTCTGTGATAACCACTTGCGCTTTTAAGCCCATGCGCATACCCCGGGTCTCATAAGTGCTCTAGAGAGACAGCCCTTGTCTCTCATAGAAGGCGGCCAGACCTTCACACTTACTTAGGTAATTCCATCAGTCTACCTCTACTTAGACCACCATATCATGGCTTGGAATTATTAAGAGCGTTTGTTAGCTCAACCTCTTGTAGAGTGATGATGAATCCATCAAGTGCTTCTCTATAGCACCACCATAACAGGCTATGGATTCATTAATGTGCTTCTCTATAGCACAAGCACTACCACTCACCATAGGAATGGAAAGTAGTGCAGTTGGAAGATTAATATGGCTTCATTTGACCACAAATGGGTATCCACCATATCTCTTCATTCCATGGGCTTTAGCCCCATCCCCCTCGATGTTTCAAGAACTATTCTTCTTGACAATCCCTTTGTGAGAGGGTCTACCAAGTTTTTCTCGGATCTCACATATTCCAAGAAGATAACACCATGTTTCAGTAATTGCTTTACCGCACTATGTCTAATACGAATATGTCTCTTTTTTCCGTTATAGACATTGTTGTGTGCAACTCCAATTGCTGCTTGCGAGTCACAATGCAAGGAGATGGGTGTTGATTGTTTCCCCCGCAATGGTATGTCAGTCAGGAGATCCTTGAGCCATTCAGCTTCTTGGCCTGCCAACTCAAGAGCAATAAACTCAGATTTCATGGTTGAGCGAGCTATACATATCTGTTTTGCAGACTTCCATGAAATAGCTCCTCTACCCAAAGTAAAAATATAACCACTAGTAGAGCTTACTTCATCGTTATCAGCAACCCAATTTGCATCACAAAAACCTTCCAGTACAGCAGGAAATTTACAAAAGTGTAAACGCCAATCCATAGTACCTCTAAGATATCTTAACAAACGATGAAGTGCATCCCAATGTTCTTTAGCAGGATTATGAGTGTACCTACTTAGTCTACTAACAGCATATGCAATGTCAGCACGAGTGGAGTTCATGAGAAACATCACACTCCCTATTATCTTAGCATATTCAATTTGAGATACACTAGGTCTTCTGTTCTTTTTAAGATGTATGCTAGGGTCATAGGGAGTTCTTACAGGTACCATATCAAAAGAGTTAAATTTTTTCAACACTTTCTCAATGTAATGAGACTGACTTAAGGAAAAACCACTCTTGATTTTTATAAGTTTGATCCCCAAGATAACATCTGCTTCTCCTAAATCTTTCATTTCAAAGAGAGAAGACAGAATTCTTTTAGTCTCATTAATGGCACAAAGGTTGGTACCAAAGATCAGCTTATCATCCACATACAAGCATATGATCATATAATCAGATCCAAACATTTTGGAATAAACACAAGAATCTGAGTTGTTAACAGTAAAGCCATTTTTCTCTAAAGAACTAGCAAATTTCTCATACCACTGTTTTGGGGCTTGCTTTAGACCATAAAGGGATTTTCTTAGTTTGCATACTTTGTTCTCCTGACCAGGGACCTCACACCCCTCAGGTTGTGACATATAAATTTCTTCCTCTAAGTCCCCATTAAGGAATGCTGTTTTGACATCCATCTGATGTACCACAAGATCATAGATAGCAGCCAAAGCAACTAGATTTCTAATTGTTGCAATTTTGGTCATAGGAGAATAAGTATCAAAGAAATCAATTCTCTTCTTTTGGTCAAAACCTCTAATGACTAATCTAGCTTTGTACCTTTCAATAGAGCCATCCGTCCTAAATTTCTTTTTGAAGATTCATTTACTACTAATGGGTCTACAACCCTTAGGCAAGTCGGTCAATTCCCAAGTTTTGTTTGATTCAAGGGAATCTATTTCACTCTTAATAGCTTCCTTCCAGAAATTAGCATCTATAGACCTCATAGCCTCTCGGTAGGTTTTGGGATCTTCCTCAAGTAAATAAAGAGACACGAGTTCATCGGTCAAAGCATCAATGTCAAAGTTCTCAAGGACCTCTACCAGAAAAGACGTAATAAAGTCAGGGCCAAAACTAGTTTCAATCCTCTGTCTCTTGCTTCTTCTAGGTTCAGTTCCCAAGTCTCTAACACTAGAGCTAGAAGCAAGCAAGTTCACATGTTCAGATACAGTATTAGACACAGTATGAGACACATTCCTTTTCAATGGGAAAACATGCTCAAAGAAATCAGCATCTCTATACTCCGAAATAGAGAAGTCAGATAAAGACATAAATCTATATGCAGCACTGTTTTGAACATAACCAATAAAGACCACATCAAATGTCTTGGGGCCGATATTTGAACGTTTACGACTAGGTAGTGCAACTTTGGCTAAACACCCCCACACTTTTAGATAATTCAGGTTGGGAGCATACTATTTCCACAATTCATATGGGGTTTTATCTAACTTCTTGTGGGGAACTCTGTTGAGTATAAAACAAGCTATTAAGACAGCTCCCTCCACATGTTAACAGATAAACCAAAACTAACAAGCATGGCATTCATCATATCTTTAAGGGGACGATTTTTCCGTTCAGCAACATCGTTTTGTTGAGGAGTGTAAGGAGCGCTAGTCTCATATATTATGCCATTTTTCTCACAGAAGGCAGCCAAAAAATTGGTGTCATATTCCCCACCTCTATCAGACCTAAGTCTTTTGATTTTTCGGTCTAACTGATTCTCAACTTCGGCTTTGTACTTTAAGAACATTTCCTCAGCCTCATCCTTAGACTTAAGGAGGTAAATCTTGGTATATCTGGAGTAGTCGTCTATAAAAGTAATATACCATTTCTTTCCATCCTTACTTATAGTGTTCTTAAAGTCGGCTAAATCTGAATGTACTAGTTCTAACAATTCTGTTTTCCTGGTTGTTACAGTTTTAAAAGGCTTCTTGGCAAATTTTGCTTCAACACAGACTGAACACTTAGAACAATTTTCAGTATTCATATTTGGAATTAAATGCATGTTTCTAAGTCTTTTCAATGAACCAAAATTAACATGTCCAAGTCTACCATGCCACAAATCGACAGACTCAGCAACATAAACGGAATTGGCAGTAGTTTCATTATTAATTTGCGCAACAGTATTCAAAACAAGGAGTCCCCCACTACGATACCCCTTCCCAACGAAGTCCCCATTTCGTATGATAACAACTTTACCAGCTTCTTGCACAATTTTAAGGCCAGCCACGTCAAGAAGGGTACTAGAAATCAAGTTTCTACGAACGGAAGGGACAAATAAAATATTACTTAAAGACAACATTTTTCCAGAAGTAAATTTAAGTAAAATCTTCCCTTTACCCTTGGCAGCAGTTGTAGAAGAGTTGCCCATGTAAACACATTGTCCATCAGCAATCTCCTCAAAGTTAGTCATGAGTTCCTTGTTGGCACAGAAATGCCTTGACGCTCCAGAATCCAGGATCCATTCTGACAGATTATGGACCAGATTTGCCTCCACGGTGGTAACCGCACAAATAATCTCATTATCCTCGGTTTTAGCAATGTTGGCAGTAGGTGTTGCAGACTTGTGTTTGGCTTAGACTGTCCCTTTCCTTTGATTGCATTGATAGGCCTTGTGTCCAGGCTTGCCGCACACATAGCACACTACATTGGGCTTCTGAATCCTTTTGTTAGCAGGATTTTGATTCCTAAGATTTTGAGTTGGCTTCTGAAATTTCTTCCCTTTGCCTTTGAACCTGTCTTTGTTCGTCTGCACAGCAGATTCAACCAGGTTAGAACTAACAGAATTTAAAAAAAGGGAAGACATCTTATCTTTCAGCTGGTTTGCCTCCTTAGTCCGCATATGACTGATTGACTCCTGCAGTGTGAGATCTTTCTTCTTATGCTTGAGGTGGTTTCTGTAATCGCTCCAGGATGGTGGAAATTTTTCTATCAGCACGTTGGCTTGGAGGATTTCGCACATCCTCATACCTTCTGCTAAAACTTCAGCACACAGGTTTTCGTAGACGTGAACTTGTTCCATGATGGGTTTGTCATCCATGATCGGGAACTGTAGCCATTTACCGACGACATATTTTCTTTTCCCGGCATCATCTGAACCATATTTTGTCTCAAATTTGGTCCAAATAACCTTGGTAGATTTAAAGCTTATAAACATATCAAACAAAGGGTTAGACATATTATTTAGTAGATAACTGCGAGCCAGTTTATTGTCCATCTCGAATTTCTTCTTTGTGGCTTCGTCAAGAGGAACAGAAGGAGTTTTAAGAACCATAGGAGTTACAGGTTCAGAATCAGTAACTGTGTTGCCTTCATCAGAGAGATCAGTAGTGAGCACGTAGTCGATCTCAAGTTGCTCAAAGCAAGGAAGCGATTTTTGAGACCAATGTTTATAATTGGTTCCATCAAGAAGTTCAATTTTGTAGAGTTCGGGGAGAGTTTTTGGAGCAGCAGCCATTGAATTAAGCTTTCAGATTGTTGGAAAAATGGAAATTAATAGCTGCTGGAGGGACAAGGAGATGACCTGTGTTGTGGTGTGAACCACTGACCTGAAAGCTTAATTCGCCCGACTTAGGTGCAAATCATTATGGCGAAGAAACTCCCCAATGCTTAACACAGCTAGCTTCGCACTCGTGCACTCGAGGGAGAAGCTTTGGAGTATAGCAGATTGTATGCCCAGGAAGTAGAGAGGAGAAGAGAGAATTTATTTTCTATGTATTCTACAAAGTTGCAGTAGAGTCCTTTTTACAGTGGAATGGAGTAGAGAAAACTGTCAACCAAACCATAAAGAAAGGCGTGAAACGGGGGCAGAAAATCAGGGAAGAATAATGTAACTGAAGTATTAATAGGGAGAGGATCATAGTGATTAAGGCGGAGATGGAGGAGGACTTAGTGAACTAGCCGTTAGGATTACGACAGCTCATACGCGCCCAACTCAGACCGGACGGGCGGGCGGCGGCGGCGCGCGCGCGCGCGTGGCAGCCCAAGTCCCCTCAACCCCGTTAAAACATGGCTTCTAGTTATTCGACAAGTGCAAGAAGAGTGGGATATATAAATTCTTTAAGCCACTTCCAAAGGTTCCATGTGGGACAACAAAAGAGATAGAGAGAGCAAGTAAATACCCTTTTGGGGTGCCATTACTCCAACAATAATCATGGTCTTTCAATGAGGCCATCCTATGAATTAATGGGTTAAAACTTTTCTATTAAAAAAAAAGGGTAAAACTTAGATGGATAGGTTGGCAGAAGAAGTGGTTTGCAACAGAGGGTAGGACACTAATATAGTGATACGTTCTGTTTTTAGTGAAATTATTGCATTCTACATTGCCAATGTTAATGTCGTAATTCACGGTCTTGGACACCAAACAAAATAAATTGATTTGAAGGCTTGAAATTTGCACTATTTGATGTACACCATATTGACGAATAAATATGTGAATAATATTTTCACAAAAGAGAAAGGAAAAATTTTCATACTTATAGTGTAGTTTAAAAATTCTTACTTTTTAAAGAAATTATGATTACAGAGACAACTAATTATCAACAATTACATTTTAAAATCTTACAAAATTGTTATTAACACGCAAGGAATATAATTGTAATAATTTATATTATTACAATAGACTATATGTTAGTTTTATGTACCAGTATGTTGAAAAATTTTACCACTTTAAATTAAATTAGGAATCGAGAATTAGGTTTTCTTTTTTCCTCAAAAGAATTAACAAGTCCAATACTTTTTTAATGAATGTCTATTGACTATTGTTGTGATGTTTGAGATAGGGTGACCTTTTATTTCTGCCTTAAAATGGCATGTACCCGGGGGTACTAGGCTAAATAAAATCCATATAGTTGTTTAAAAGTTCACTTATTGAATTTTCAAATGAGTTTTTAAATTATATGCATTTTTAAAAAAACCTTAAAAATGAGGGACGGGTTCAAATTTGATGGAGGAAAGAAAGCATTGCATATTTATAAGTTGGGGACGGTTATTTGGCGTTTCCTTACCAGCTTTACTTCCTTCCTAGGAAAAAAATGGAAAACCAAAAAACAACTATACATTTAGTGCATGCATTGATGAAACCTCTTCAATGTCTTTGTCGGAAAAAATGGAATACTAAAAAGCAAATAGTAACATTAAAACATTTAAAAAGTCATAGTAGTTGTCGTTATAAGAGAATTACCTTCAATTATATAGATCTTGACCATACATATGTCAAGATTTAATCACTGCCCTTCCTTTTTTTTAGGTGACTTGAAAAATAAATTTTAAAAATCAAATCCGTCATTATAATATTCGATGAAAAATTAGTGACGAGTGCATTTGTTATCCCAAATTCATCACCCAGTAGGCCACCGGAAAAAAAAAAAAAAAAAAAGAGAGAGAAACTTTGATTAAATAAAAAGAAGACCTCCCTTAGTCCACTCCCCCGCAAGTTCTCCTTCAACCTTCATAGTTGCCAGCGAGTTGTCCAATTTTTCAGTCACTTCTCGGGCACCATTGACTCAGGCTCCTAAATTTAGGGCTGTCAAAAAAATCAGGACGGGTTGAATTCGTATTCATGTCAAATTTAAATAGGTTGAAAAATCTTCGATCTGAACCTAACTTGTTTATTAAACGAGTTAAAAATCTTGACCTAT